>NMRA01000243.1:399717-435174 GCA_002633005.1 Phoronis australis
ACTACACATGAATATTTCATGACCTCAAGCTTATCAGATAATTTTCAAGTCAGTTAACACCACATGACAAGCAAATAGACACCACAGGGTGATCTTAAGCTATGGGTATTGTGATTAATATCTGCCTCTAGGCTACCCAAGTCTTAACTTCTTACAGGACTCTATATGTCCCAACAGCACTTTCACACACCAACTTACATTTGGTAAGCCGTTGACTCCATACCCTGAATTTACAAAACCCTGAAAAAGAAGAAAATATGGTTGAAGCGCAGTGACACAAATCTCTTTTTTGAACTTAAACAAACAAACAAAGGCACACAAAACCATCAATGGCGGTAAATGGGGCCAATTAGGTCATAACCAAAAATGCAAGCTTGACCACTTCAGTAAGGTGTTCATTTCTGGGGTTTGTTTTAAGCCACTTGAAAATTTACCAAACAGCAAAATTGTAAGACATATCTTATCAACTAAAGTAGTACTCTAATCAATGTGATTTTAGGATTTGATTGACAGTTCACCATTCCCAGCAACTGAAGATTCGAACTTGACATAATTGCTAAATTCGCACTCAGGTTGGAGAGACCACGACCAAATTATGACGAGAGGGGGATTGAAAATGAGGCTGGGAATCACTACTCTGACCTGGTGTCAAAGCATCAATGCAAATCCCCAATCACTTGGTAAATCACCTGTATCCCTTAAGAACAGGTACAAGCAAAAATACCAGTAGTTTGGGGGGCACCTAAAACGCCACGAAACACTTGTAACCGTCCACATGACTGGCGTTTTTGCTATTCGCTAAAGTGCTAGCAAAAACACTAGTGTTTTAGGCAGCTTGTGAACGGGTAAAGTTTGTTTATATTATGTCAATACTTAGCATTCATTGCACTGCAGGTCTTCTGTTGAAAATGACACATTTTCAAAATCATTTTGGCAAACCCAAGGGTGTGAAACTGAACCAAACAATATTTTTGATTGTTTCACTGTTGTTGTACTGATGGGCACTATCTGGTGACGGGTCACTTTCTGGTGACGGTCACTTTCTGGTGACTGCACTTTCTGGTCACTGACAATCGCTGGTGGCGGGCACTTAATAGGAGATCGCCGTCAACGTATTTCAAGATTTGTGAACACAGACGAAGTTAGAAGCCCTGGCAAAAATGGTTGATTTTGACTATAGTTTGTCCAAAATTAGCGAGATTGTTGCATTCAACGTAGCAACATCAGAATCTACTTGTTCTAATTTCCCCGACACTGGTTAATTGTGATGAAAGAACAGAGTGTCACACCAGCACAGACTAGACCTTATACACCAAACGACCATTCAATCACTGTCAATATGTAAGTATATCATAATACCACAGAGTATCACATACTGTTTAGTAACATCACATGGGCATAACCTAGACCTTACACACCAAGCAACCAATCACTGACACTATGTAAGTATATCATAACGCCACAGAGTATCACATACTGTTTAGTAACATCACACGGGCATAACCTAAACCTTATACACCAAGCAACCAATCACTGACACTATGTAAGTATATCATAACGCCACAGAGTATCACGTACTGTTTAGTAACATCACACGGGCATAACCTAAACCTTATACACCAAGCAACCACTCACTGACACTATGAAAGTATATCATAATACCACAGAGTATCACCGACTGCTTAGTAACATCAAACGGTTATAACCTAGATCTTACACACCAAGCATTCACTCACTGACTCTAGCTGGAGGGTAAACATTGGTTTAATTTGAAATTTGAATACGTGCCAACATGTCACCAGTGCCGAACACGTAACAAAAAATGATGTGACTATTGTCTCGTTTTGTACTCAATATGTCGCTCAGATCTCCCCAGGGTTCCCATAAAACGGTAAATGTTAACAGACGTTAGAAATATACATAGGGCATTGTGTCATTTTTTACTTAAGTTATTCAAAGGTTTAGGAAACTAAAATGATCTTTGTGTACATATGAAGGTGGTCTGAATGGACCTGATCCAATAATGAACAACAAAGGTGATGTGCTCCAATTTTTGAATGAACAGAAAAACACCGTAGCCTGTGTTCTCTACACGCTCGCACAATGTTTGAAATCTTGAGCCAGTTGAAAAGTTCTGACACGCGCTTAAATGTTGAGCCACGTTTTAAAGGACTCAACATTTTTGGGTGAAAAACATGGCACACAATGTGAGAGGCTTTGGAGTCTCACGAAAGAAGAATTCTGATCGCTTAAAGAGAAATAATAGGCGAAACGAACCGCCTAAATTTCATTTGGCCGGGTTCGACCAGATAGACAAAATAAAAAGCTGGGCAAAATTTTAGAAAGTTGCTTGAAATAATGGCCACTTTCTTAATATCATCGACTGGTCAGCCATTCTATAAATAGATCGGTCATTTATTTCTTTCTCTTCTTTACACCTCACTCGAAGTCGAGTATTCCGAAGTGATTCTCTCATCAATCCTTACCATACATTAATTCACTCACTGGTAAGACCGAGCTCAAAGGAGTAGGAGACACTTTTGTGCAACGCTCGATTGTCAACCAGTAAAGTCAGGATTCGAACCCGCGTCTCCCAAACGGGAGTCTGGAGCTCAAAGCAATGAGCCACACTGTCTCCATCAGTCATTTCACAAATAAAAAATTAAATATGCAAAAAGCGCTTTCATGGTGCCTTTTTCCATGTTCCGTATGTCCCGCGGCACTGGTCAGACTTTACGGCAGCAGTGTTAGAAACGTAAACAAACCTCCGTATGGAAACACTTTTGATGACTAATTGGTTGTTGCTTGTGCATTTCCACTTTGACGAATATTATGGGTTACTTTTGGTGCATTTCACATTGTCATTGACAACTAAAGTAAGCTCATCTCATCTCATTTTTCATTGGCAGCATTATATCTGTGGCGCATCCTCCTGAGAAAAACAGCCATGTCATTCACAACTCTTTACTTTGGAAGCGGCAGTGTACAACGTTTGAGGTTTCGGGGGGGGGGGGGTTATTCTGAAATTGTGGACAGCCAGCGTTGTCTCTGGCTTCCGTTGTGGATTGGCGGGCGTATTTGACATACTCGGGGTAAACTTGTAGTATGTTGTGTATTTTCTGCATGAATTCTGGTCGTGTCGAGTTTAACCGATGGATGTATCAACTTCAAAACGAGTAATTCAGACATATTGAGAGGATACTGACTACAAGAATTCTGTGCAAGCCTGAAAAAAATAAGACTCGACTGTTAAGACATATGACAAAAATGTGACTCGCTTACCAAGACACTTCAAAAAGGCGTGTACGGTCAGAAATTTTTTTGGAAAGTTTGGACTCCCAGTTTTGGAATCCTGTATACCGTTAACCCATAATCACAGCTCCCTCACCCCCATTCAATGTGCTTATAACAACGATGGAGTAGCAGACATTTTTTCCTGAATTACAGTCTTGTATTCTCTAAATATTCTATTGAAAGAGCAATAAACCCACGCCTTTTACGTCTTCTGTCGAAAACCAACTTTTGATTTAGACCAGCTACTGTAATAACATCCACCTCATCTTATTCCCTACTAAGATTTGATGATTTTTTTGGCTTGAAAAGAACCGAAAGGTCGTCATTGCTTCAGAACAGGCCCATTTACGTTGCTGGCCACCAATGCAATATGACTGCCAATGCAATGTGGCTGCCAATGCAATATGGCAGCCAATTCAATATGGCCACCAATGCAATATGGCCGCCAATGCAATATGGCCACCAATGCAATATGGCTGCCAATGCAACAAATTTATTGTGACCTACTTCAACTAAAACAAAGGATAATAATGTAATGGATTTGATCTAGAAGAGTAGATACCACAGCTAAAAAAGTTGGTGTTTTAATGTCTCAATAAGATTTTTAACGATTTTAATATGTTACAGGATCTTCACTCCATTTACAGAGCCTTGGCGGATAGGATGTTCCAGCCCTAAAGCAACCACCATTTCAGCAGAGGAGTAGGAAGCCGAAGGTGGTAGAAACAACGGAACACCGTATCAAGGAAACCAAACAATTATCCCTCCGCCACAGCCTAGATATGGGTTGATCACTACTGCCACTCTTTGCATGTTGGGAGAACTTGTGAAACTTGAGTAATCATTACCAGTCATGAGTCTTTCCATCAAAACGAAATCATGTAACAACAATAATTGCTACCTTTTATCTGATATCAGTATAGGGTGACCACAAAAAACAGAATCCACAAACATTTGAAATAATCCAATCATAGAAATGCAGTTATTTTTAATTCAAATTTGGTAGATTTATTCCTTAGTAAATGGGTGATCGTTTTCACAATTTTTTAACCACAAGAGTCAGTTTGCATTGGATTAACTTATTCTTTATAAAATAATGTTTCTTACCCAGCATCATTCTGCCTACTCTGTTGTAACCAAGCTGTAGTGCAATCACATAAACTATGAAGTGATGGTATCAAATTTAGATAAAGACAAGGGTTGTTAGACAAGATACATCAATGTGATGTTTATTTATACCCTTGTAGGCGATAACATAACACACTAATGATGTTAAGGTAAATATTTCGTTCATTAAAAGTACATACAAAGAAAAAAACATTGTGACATCTTTGTAAATTAGGGGAGAACGAATGGTATGTTTTTTCTACCTTTCATTGTTGGAGTGCATTAATTTCTGAGATTTGTTTCAAGAACAGTGACATAAGACTGGGACTTTTCGAAGATAGACCCACCCAAAAGTATGCCCATAGGCATATTTTCCATAATTGTTTCCATGTTTTGAAAGTCTGATGGACAAACCTAAAATATGTATGTAATATGTTTTGATGTAAATTTTGTTTATTTTAGCAGGACATTATATTTTAAGATCAAGATTTCACTCAAATGACTACCATTTAACAAGATATTGGGTGACTAACCGTATTGGCACAATGTAAATAAGTTTTACGCACTATGTTTGTTGAATGCAAAAATTAGAATGAAAAAATTGTCATCGATCTCAAATACACAGCCACTGTACGCATCATGAAATATTTGACAGTTTCCAAAAATACGCCTGGGCGCATATTCCATCCCATTTGGTGTTTTTGAAAGCACAAGATCAAATATCCGATTTTCAGGAAACAGAACCCTATAGCAAAAATACTGATTTTGTTTTTATTACAGAAAAATACATTTTTCTCAGATTATCAATATATGAAATGCACACACGTTTTAATGTCGTTCACATGCTGAAATGAACCGAATTTTAGTTTACACCCCGGGAGAAGCTAAAAATCCTCCACACTGCCGAAATCAAGAACGTGTCAGTCTGAGACAAGTATACGGTCGTTTAAACTGTGTAGATGTCACAAAACAACATTTGGTAAATTTTCCATTATTTGCAGCAAGATAATGAGCCCCTGAAAAACTGGAAAATGGCAACCTAGCCTATTTTTTGTGCGAAATAAGCGAATATTACCGTATTGTTTTGGCAATGTCATCACAGTTCAATTCCTTTTACCACATGTAACTGTTGGGTATGATGGAAACGTGTTCATAACGCCCATCAGAAAGAATAGAAAACTACAAAATACATCTACGGCTCTGAAGATCTGGCATGTAACCAGATTTAAATGGATTACATTTTTAATTTTCAGTAAATAAAAATATCATCCAGTTTCTTTGTCAAGGTGTAAAAGTACTTCAATATTGCACTATGCTACGAAAACATGTAACACGCACAGAAGAGGTCCTATTCTAAAAATTTCGACCTCATTCACAGCTTCAGTATTTCTTTTCCAAAAAGGGACTTTTATGCAAAAGGTTGTTCCAAGGCGAGAAAAAGGATGTTTCACCAGGGAGATAATCCCGTAAACTGTGATATAAGTACAAAAAACCAGAGACGTCAACCACAACCACAAGTTATTATAGCCAACAAAGAACTGACCAAAAGTACACATATATTTTGACATTCCAACCACAAAACCATTCCTAGCTCTCTGTCTAGCTATAAAAAGGCCATCTCAAGTTTCTCCTTCTGCCCCTAGCTGTAACCTCAGGTAATGAATGTCTACAAACTTCTGTGCTAACATTGAGGAGCTAGGTCTGAGGTTCAACACGAAAATACGCGATACCCTTGAATTGATGTGGACAATTTGGAAAGGACTCCAAAACTTACACACAGCAATTGCAAGGAAATATATGAACATTGACCACACAATCAACTCTAAAGATGGTGACGAGACTTTTCTAGGTGAGACAGATGTTACCTGACTACAGACCCACCATTTATAGTCAAAGGATTTTATAATTCAGTCAGAGCCTATAGACAGGTTAGCATCCACGTCACGAATTGGGTAGTCAAAATGATGCCCATTTTGGATAATAATAATGGCAAACAGAGCTCTCTTGAAAATATGAACCTTTAAAGATGTATTTGCATGCTCCTAACCATGCTAATGTATAACAGGAACTAAATGGCAGTGCTATTGAACATCACCTACACTAAACATAGTGCAGTTGCATTCATTGATAACTTGTAAACACGAAAACAAAAAACTTCCGCAAATAGGTGACTTTTGCACCAATGACACATATTGGGGGTAAACGCAGCCCACATCATGCAGTGTTATTCTCCAACACCACGTCACAGCAGATAGTTACTAGATACGGTTGAGTGATTTACAGCAGATCATTATCCAAACAGAACTTGTTCTTAAAAACATTTGGCAATTTTCAACCTACTTCATAATCAAATCGTCACTGAATGTTGCGTTTCTAACTAATTTGACCAAGCAATCAGAGAAAAGATAAGGAACTATCTGGCAAGTTCCACTGAGATTATGTAAGACTTAAGAAAATTAGGACATAATATCACAGAAATGGCCGATCGAGATCTATACATATACTTTCAGATTGTATGCTTAAAAATACTGTCAAGAACTATTTTCAAAATGTTGCATTTGTGCATGAAGGTTTATCAAAAATAGCATTACTATGATTTTCATGAAAAAAAATAATACAAGTTACATAAACGGAAACGATAATTTAGAAAAATGTGATGTTTCTGAGATTTTGTCCTAAACATTTATATCCAATGAGGTTAGATCATATTTCCGATTTCGTCCTCCTTTTATGAATGTTCCTTTCTTTTTATAAATTTTACTAAAACACGAAATTGCGTGACCCTATCAATGGAATTCTAGTAAAAAATAAAAAATCTACAGGTTTTCTGAATTCAGAAAATAAGCACATTTCTACGGTAAATTTCATAGTTTTGTAAATATTTGGCTACGTAAACAGACTTATCAATAAGGTCATACCTAACCTTAGATGCCTTTGACATCAACCCTCACACGTCTTGGACCGAAGACTTTATTTAGCAGTAAATAGGTGGGTTTAATGATATTAGTTGAATACATCTCACTCTCATTTTGAGAACTAATTTCTCTACTGAATAACGGGCATCAGACTGGTTCTCAAAATGTGGGCACGTTATACCCGACTATTGCAGATTTAACAGTGAGGTGTATGAACAGTTAACTTCGGTGCCATCTTAGTTATCAACAGATGTCGCTGTCTGTAACCACACATGTTGTGCTATTACTTCATTTTATCACATTCAACTATTTACCATTTTAACATCGTATGGCAACCACTTCATTTTATTTATCACGGTAAACTCTGACCAATTTCGGACAAAAATAATTGTCAAAAATGCCCTTTATTAATTTTTCAGGGGCTTCATCTCTGCTGCGAATGCCCACAATTTTTCCAAGCTTTGTCTGATGTTAGCTGTGGAAGAGAACTTGAAAAGGGAACATCACTTCATTTTGTGCAGCTTATGGATCATATTAGTATTAAAAGTTTCGCTTGTCGGCCATATTATCCCCTAAATTAGTGACACTTTACCATATCCAAACATTTTTACGTGAACTTTCATACTTAAAAAGCTATACGAACAACATTTCGCAGCACCATCAACAAGCAAAAACTACGGTGTCAGGTGCCCGTTAACTACTGAAGCCCGATTGAAAGGTTCAAGTAACACCAGTCGACGTTGACGCTCCTCATGTTCCAAAGTTACGTTGGTACGAAAACGTATTTAGTTCAAGTAGTTACTGTAAAATTTACAAAAAGTTATAAACTTCACCAAACATTGACCTGGTGTTCGAAATGAAAGTTGCTAGTTACTAACACAATTCTGAATCCAGCAAATCAAGAGGTATGTATTGTGCCTCATTTACCTTTTCAAATTTCTCTGCTCTCCACATTGTATGCAACAGTATGACTTTATTGACATCTGAATGACAAATGACAAAACGACAAACTAATCTCATGCAAAATAGTGATTAGCACAGCATGAGTTTAAGCTGTGGGGCAAATACTCTATGAAAGTGCAGCATTGTGGGTAAATATCGCGGAATCCGAAGGAGGCCGCTGTGGCATTCCAGGTCGTGGGTAAACAAACATAGAGGACAGTTTGAGCGTCTTGACAGTATAACACATACTCAAAAAGCTACCATAAACCTTTGTAACAATTTGATTACAATATAATCTCCCAAACTTCGATAAACATAATCAACTCAACTACCCTTTTTCATTTTTCATGATTTTCCTTTAACAATGATTTGAATTTCCAAGATTTCTCAAAATACAATCAAACGGTATCTACGGACACAGAGTTTGAACATGAAAAAGCATTAATTTGGAAACCATGTATCTTTTACAGAAAAGTGAGAAAATGAAATTTCACTTGTCTGTCAGAATCCTGCACTAGAAATATCACTGTAGATAGTTCAGAATGTGAAGGTCAAGGACACGGCATCACTAATAGAACAATGACATGCCCTAAATAACAGCATCAAGAAGAAACATATGTGGGTTTGTTGTGCAGTGTTAACAAGGAGTTGTTTACAAGGCATGTATTGATTTTTTGAAAATAACCGAGAAACTGAGAATTTTCCATTTTCCATTTTGGTAACCTTTCTTTTAGTATATCGAAACAAAATTAATTTCTGTGACATATGTTTACAAAAATCTTCACGCCGAAACTACTAGGCGATGAGAGGGTGCACACATCAGCAGTACCAGGGTAGAATTCAATAACGCTAGGGCCTCACTGGGAAATCTCTACAAAAGTAAGACTTTGCGAGACTATATGAGATATTGCCGTCTATTTTAATTGAGAGCATGTGATTTTTGCTAGAATTTCCTCGTAGCGAGGTAGCTACTGAACTCTACCCTGTCCTCAAATTTGCATGGCTGTAAAAATAGACCAGGCGATAACACAAAGTTGCGTCCAGACAGAACGATGCCCCAGGAAGAGATGACAGGTTCCAAGTGATAGATGAGCAGAAATTAACCTAGCGCATTTTGACCCAATTATGACAATTAACTCCACCTCTTGGAGAGCACACAATCTGCGTCTGACCAACCTGCACCAGGGCAAGTGCCCCATGTGTACCAGGATTGTGAAAAGGTCAGAAAGGGATCACCATTAGTTCACACGGGCACTTTCCTCCACTGAAAAACGGTTAGTTTTACCATGATACAGGTGGCATTCAGCCGTGTAGACGTACAGCTGATCCAGGACAAGGTACCCTTGGAGAAACTGGCCATGTGGACCTAGCTTTAAACCCATGTTTACACTAGAACATTAGAACACCTTGCTTCCGATGAGACGAACGTCCAGACATCACACGACATGACGGAGATACGCTCTCAACATATGCACAACTTTGCAAAATGATGATTTATCTTGTTGGGTTTTAGGATATTTCTGTTTTGTGGATCTTTGCAGAATGTAGAAAATGGATGGAGTTGAAAGTGTTGATCAAAATATAAACATAATAAGATAAAAATGTAATGCAAAAATGAAGTCAATCCTATGTATGCAATTGCAGGAGCACACACCTCTTATTTATATCCGTCTTATTGGCAAGTTTGCGATCACACTGCACTGTATGTTGGGACTAGTTGCCATACTTAAATAACGTGGGGGTAAGTTGTGCCACCTAAGTCGAGTTGCCTCAGCAGAAATCATAATATAGCAACAACTCGTCCCAGGAGAACGGTAACTCATTCCAAGGCATTTGTAGTGTGGACAGCACTTTTGAAATTTCTACAAATTGCAGTGCCGCACAACGAAATGAATCACGGATCCTTATAATTTACCTTAATTTGAGGTGAATGCCATTTTCAACATGAAAAAGGGCAAACATGTTTTCTAAAGTAGAATGAAAGTACTTTTATTGCAAAATTGAAAAATTCAGCGTAAACAAGATATTGATGTTAACGGTAAAGAATTTTAACCAAGATCTTTTCATTTGTGACAAATATGGGCCATCACACCAAATCTATTATCAGACATCCCAGCTAGTTCATCTTGACAAAACAGGCAAGTCTGGTCTAAACAAGTTTTGAATGTGACAGTCTGCAGAGTTCTTAATCAGATTGTACCAAGCTTAACTGGTTTTCATACGTTTTTGCATGTTTTCGAGTTCGCACTACCTAAGTGTGATCACTCTGACTGTTATTTAACATTGCCAGTGGATAGTTTCCAAACCTGCCACAAGGATGCAATCGCATTTTTTCTTAAAGAGACAACGTCGGTGAGAAAAGTAAGTGTCTGAGATCAGACATAACATGATTTTGAACCCACAACCTTGGTGTTCCAGTCCAACACTCTCCTGGTAGAGCAAAAACCGACTTGATAAGTGCAGAGTATTTCACAGTATTTAACAGGTAAAGTCACCAGCCCTGATTTCAGTGAATATCTGGCAGACACTAGAAAGAATTAGTGAGCTGTAAAAAAATCTCAAAAACAACGCATTTTGTTGTTTCATAGCTCTGGTCAAAGCTAATAACTTCAAGAAGTTTATTCCATCCAACAATAATTTCAACAAGTCTGTCCCATCCAACAATAATTTCAACAAGTCTATCCCATCCAACAATAATAATTTCAACAAGTCTATCCAATCCATCAATAATCACAAAAATGCTTCTTAGTCATAGAGCTGATTCCTGCATGGCCTTTTAACTCGACCACACTTCCCCTGGGTATGAGCAGCCGAGAGCACAAAACAACACATCCTAGTTTGTAAATTCAATGATATTTTAAGAATATGTGCATTTGAACAATCACATGCTGTCTTGGAGATTTCAATCTCACAGCATGAATTCAATGCTAACTTGACATACAATCAATCCTGTCTCACAGATTCGGCCAATAATTGCAAATCGGGCAATGTTTTAAAGAAACAATCCCATTAACGATTAACGAAACTGTACCTGTTACAAACAGTCAACGAGTTGCACGGATTCAGCACAAATAAAGCACGTATTGAAAATCAACCATGTCGGTGAGGAACGAAACTAAACTGTCACATGACAAATGTAGGGTGTTCTTCTATCTGAGTGGGAGATGGGGATGTTCTGCCAATTGAGGAGACTTCCAGGATAGGTACCGTCTCGCCCTCGGTTGAGCATTCTGCCCCATCAGGTCAGTTATTGGGACAGTGATGTTCAGATTATAAACTATGAGATACATTTCATTAACTTCATCCCATAAAGAATTTTTTTGTTAAAAGTTTCGTGCGTTGATAGAACATAGTCTTAGACATAAGTAGCAACAGGGTTAGTTTCATTAGTCACCCACAGGATTGAGTTTCAAACTTGTTCGATTAGCGATTGTTGACTCGATTTTGATCAAGTTAGCGTTGAATTGACACAGTGAATCTACAACTATAAAACGGCGCAAATTTGTTAAATGAACAAGAATGAATTCATAGAATAGTATTCAATTTTCGAAATAGAATAAATTACTTTAATTTTCGCAGTCTCTACTACGCTGCGCATACCAGTGGATGTTACACAATGACTGTAACCTGTCTAAAACTGATCACCAATTTTCAAATTTACCAAGACAGACTGATGTCACACCACCTCAAGAACAAACTCAACATGGCCACACTAGCTCACCAACAAGAAAAGCTTTCTAAAATTTCGCGCACTCCGACTGTACAAATTTACCCCAGTTTGATTTTAGATATAAAACACAAACGTCACTGAATCCAAAACATTAAGTTAGTCATATGCATGTCCACTTTTTGTTACGAAATCAGAAAATAACACATCCAAATACAAACGTTTTTGTAGAATGTTTTTGTCAAATCCACATGTTTCTGAAATTCCTGATACATCAAAAAGCAAGAAATACCGGAGCCTGACCCCACCACATTGATACAAATAAAATTCGGACCACCTCGCATAGCAAATAACCAAACAAAATGAAAAATTCACTATGAGACAAAGTAGACAGCACAAAGAGACTATGTTCAGAATTCCAGAATTTCACCAGCACTGGGTAGAATATAGCTGAAACAATGCGCACGATCAATATCTCAGTGACACTGTGCAAAACATGTGGGCTTAGTCGCGTGTGCGACAGTAGACTATCTCCAGGAGAGAGGGAGTGTGTTCTAGAAAACTGACCTCACTAAACAGCGCAAATCTGTCTCATAATAATTATTATCCTAGAATTAAACGTAATTTGACTGAGCACCGCCATCTACGGTATACTAAAGCTCTGGAATTTAAAAACACAACTGCCTTTCACAGTTTAGTTTACATAGAGAATAAATCCCTCATCTGAGAAAAATACAAAATTCATAAAAATTAACCAAATTAATGGTTGGAAAATAAATAAGGTTGGAAATGGGTGTACTAAAGCACAAATCCAAAACCTTTTCAAAACATGTGAATAACAGATTTTTAGCAAACACAATCAAGATTCCCAGAAAACTGAAATTTTAAGAACTATTAAATTCATCTCTTAACGACATCACACGTTGAAACTGAAACTGTAGTCAGAATGTCATTCTTTGGGCATTGCTGCAAGAGTTCAACTCTGTGTCTGAGAAAATCCCAACTTTCTGAGGAAAAAAGTCGGGACAGCAAAACCAACATGGCTACCAGACACATGGACCCCCCCCCGCAGATAACACAGTTAGTTCACTGAGTCATAAACCACTGACCACCTGACATAGTGCCGGACACAAAACACGACTTATGCACTCAAAAAGCATAATCTAAGTACTCAAACTCATACCCGATGAATAGTCTCTTTCTACAAGTACTGTCAGGCAGTCAGTGAGGCATGTTTGAGACTCGAGAACACTGGGATTGTTTTTGGGGGTGATTAAGTCATGTTTTGTGAATCCAGCACCGTGTCTAGAGGTCACTGAGGTGTGTTTGTGAGTCAGTGACCTGAGTATACCTTGGGCACCTGTGAACTATATCAACAAGTGAGGCACTACAGCTGCTCCGCAGTGTGACAACCCTTGACTATGGCCTTGCGAAAGAAAACTGGGAGAAAAAGCGCAGCCCAGTCTGCAAACTAGAACCAGCAGACTGAGACACTACACATTGCTGAGCAACACTATATTATGCAACTGATGTGGTGACAAACAGTCTACAAAGCATCCACAGTACACATAAGGAGTGCAAAGGACCTGAGCAATATTTCCCACCAATAGAGCAAACCCAAACATCTTCTTTAGGAATGGCTTAATGGGCAAGGAAGAGGGTTCAAATGCATTAACGCTCACAACAATAGCAACTAGGTGATCATGACTGCCCTAGTCGGAAATGCCATCGTTAGTGAGATCAAAAAGTAATCATGGAGCTGGGAAGACCACTAGACAAAAACAAGCCTATACCGGCCGGTCAAGTTCTAGGGTCTCTTTGATGATTACTCACACCGATTATTAATCGATAGCAAGAATGCAAATCAATTGGAAATCTTTAGGTTGAAGAGTTCAGCTGCAGCAACAGGTAAGACAAGGCATAGCATACTGTCTTGGCAGGATCAAGTGCCCTGCCTGAAATGAGCGCCTGTCTTGAATTAGCACCAGGGTTAAAAGTTCAATGTAAAATTAGCTGGGGGAGCCAGAAAAAGGGCCAGGGTTTGATTAAGCCCGGGGAAAACGAATGCACGGTTCGGGAACACTGAGCTAATACGTTGGCAATCACTGGTGTGCACTGCAAAATGTGTTTAGGATACATAGTAAAAATGCTCCCGTTCGTGACAGTGAAAAATTAATTGTTTAGCTCAAGGTTAGACCATGTACCAAATTTTAGAAATATGCAAGTCTGGATGTCCCAAATTCATGAATTACCACCAATGAGAAACGATCATTCGTCTCAATGTTGCAGACTATTAGGACGCATGAAAAGGTTGCGTTGGCTGTTATTTCAGTCGATTTCATGAATTGCCAAGTCTATTTTCAGACTCTCTTAATACAAGACACATCGTACGAAATTTGAGGAATAAGATAAATACCAAAATCGACCGTGTCCCAACCTATAGAATGAAGAGAATTCAATTTCTGTTTGAATTTAGAGGCTGTCCAAACTGGAGAATTTTTACCGTACCATAGCAATGTTTTTATGAACTTTCTACCAGTTAAAAAATGCAGGATCTTGTACAACTGCCCGGGGGGTCTAAGATCACGGTCCTCTGCCCTGTTTTTGCCATAAAAAGTAAGACTCAATTGACAACTAACTTGTTGCACTTGAAAACGCATTACATAAGGCAACATAGAGCACCATGTTCTTCAGCTTAAAACCTTTTAGAACAAAATTTTGTCTAGTACAGTGTTTCTGGTTGGCACTCCGGAAATATACCACAGGACAATCTATCCATATCGTTTATCAAGGGCCTTTAAGATATTTGTGAATGCCCACATTTTTTTTTCAAAATAGTGTCTGATGGAGGCTACAGTGCAGATCTTAGTATGACCAAGCATTTGTTTGTTGCTATGAATCGTTAGGACAAAAAAATGACAAACAAAATTTACATGGTCACCCACAACGTCATGTCCTAATGTTGGTGAGATTTTACCACTATTTCACCATGTGACCTCGGGATGACCTTGACCATGAACTTTTAACCACGACCAGCAACTAGCATGATATGCCCACAGTGCCAGAGTATTTGTCCAGAACAAGCTGGCATCAGACAGACAGAGAGGTCTATAAAACACAACGAATCCCTACACAAACACTGATAACAGTGAAATTGGGTCATAAGAAGCCTTTATCAGTCCGTCCCTAGAGTTCACCATCAACAAGTAAGTAACCTGTGGCAGACAAATATGTTTATGATGGACAGCATCGTTGCTAAGCAACAGTCCACCAGGCTCCAGTAGATATAGGGGAGCCTCCACAAGCTGTTACCTTTGTCAAGACTTTCAAGATTCACATTACAGAAAAACATACACACAAGACAGGCCCACGAAACTAGGCATCTGACTTTCTACCACGTATATATATCCTCCACTTAAGACTGAAAAAAATCTCAAAACGACCGGCAGAATAGACCAGTTAGCATTACGAAAATTTACAGGTTGGTTTTTGAAACCACTGTGAGGTACGCTGTGACAAACAACATATTATCCGTGAAGCAATTCTTGACAACCGTCGAGGAATGCAATATAACCCTCATTCCCAGTCATTCTTACTCTCTAACTGACAAAGTCTGTGACTTACCAAAGCATGCCAATGCAGTAGATAATTGATGCTGGCTTTCTTCAACATGTTATCGCAACCCCCGAAAAAACATTTCACTGATTTTTTATTTCAAATGCCGGTAAAAGGCTACAAATGAGATGTCAAATGAGGCTGTGAATCAATTTTGCAGCAACACAACTGACTCGAGCCGGAACTTGACGTGGCGTATCAGTGAACAAAAGCCAAAATTACCTCTCGTTCTTTGGACAAGTAAACGCTACTTTGTGGGACAAAATATTGAATAGTTGGAAGTTGGTTTTACTTATACTGAAGACATGTGAAAGCCTGTTAACATCAAGAATTTAGGTTTCAAACCATATTTTTAGATTCTACTAATTACCAACCAAGCACAATGCTTCAGATTCAAGTCAATTCTGACTCAACTTCATATTTTCATTCACATGTGTTGTCGCTTATTCATTCATACTCATGACAAGGCAGACCAGCACAGTTAAGTCATTGAACGGACACCAGAGGGAGAGAGGAGAGTCCATACTCTGTTGAACACACAACAATCCTCTCCACACCTCTGGAGAGGGATGTTATGCAACCCCTGTATTTGTTTACACAGAAAACAAGTTTCACACCTGATACCTTGACAGGGGTGTACTGGATAAGGGGAATACCTTGAGAGTCTGGCAAGATCCTGCAAGTCTCAGCAGGACATTGCCCTCTTATGTATTACACAGGCAGCATGTGGTTTCACAAACCATCACAAGCCACCGCTAGCCAGTGACTACAGTAAAATCTCCAATTTCAAACTAATATAAGTGCCAATACTGGCCTTTTTTGTTGCTTCCATGTCTTCAAAGTGTCATGGAATAATTTGTTTCACAAAGTGCATGATGGTTGCTATGGTATTTAACATGAACGAGGAAAGTATCAATTCGGCACAATAAATCTTTTATGGAAGAAATGAGAAAAGGGAAATTTCAGTTTTCTGTCGTAGGGGACCCTTTAATTGGGAAATTTCATATGTGGCACTGCTGGTGTTTTTCAGATGCATTGTAAAGCCAGGGTCCTCACCCAGTGGAAGGGAAGCCACCCTTCACTGCATATGCCTAAAGTAGCCTAAACATTTTGCAGCAGCAATCCCAGTCTTGAGAATTTTTTAACCACTGGAGAACTTTTGGGCCTAAGGAGAGGAATTTCACACATTTTCAAATCTTTTTATAGTGGAATGAGGTCAATATTCGGCCCCAAAATTGAGGAATCAAGGGCACTGAAAGCAGCTGTGATCACGTGCTTGGCTTGTAATGCCTGGCGATATCTCGCGGAGACTTGCATTTTTGCGATTTTCTTGGTGCTATGAAGCACAGGTTCGGAATCTTAGGTGGTGAACTTTGCTTTAAAAATCTTTCGTGCAAAATATTTAAGAAAAGTCTATATACTCATACCATAGATGCATTTTAAGACTCACTTCCAATTTTTACATTTGTATATTTGTTACTTAAACATACTTGCCCAAAAAGCATACTGCAGTCGATCCATGCTGTTAATTATAGAGAGCCCAGTCGCCATCCCACGACGCATTTGAAAAACCACGACCTGACAGCGTCGCTAACTGAGTAAGTTTTGCCGCAGATGATGACACCCCAAATCTGACACAAGGGCCTGGTCTCTAATCTTTATACTCGAAACGAACTATTTTTGGCAATTTCTCTGCTCCTTTCGTGCGAACTTAAGATAATTGGTTATCAGACTGTGCTCGAATACATTATAGTTTATGCCTAGGAGTTTCTAGTTGAAGTTTGCCCTTGAAGACCCATATATCCGTGCTACAAACTCGAGTAAAAACTCGAAATTTCAAGTTCAAACTCGAACTTATTGCTTTAATATTGGGTTTACAAACTGTGAACTAAGGGCAATAAATTATCTACGTAAGATATTGTGTACTCAAGCATAGAATAATACACTTATCTTGAGTTCGCCCAAAAGTAGAGTAGAAAATGCCAAACCTAATTTCGAGTTCCATTTCGAGTAAAAAGATTGGAGACCGGGCCAAGGAGTCACCCCCCGCAACCAAATGGCACAAGTTGTACATGAGATACATATGTACTTACATAATCGTGAAATGCTTTCGCCTCGCTCGAGTGATCACAAGTATCCCTCCTCTCGGGCGCAGCGCAGTACAAGTCCCAGAATACACTGAAATGAAAGACATAGAATAAACTTATTGAAGAACGCTGGATTTTTATTAACATAACATTGGCACACGCCCCTATACGTGCGATAATTAAATCCTCCGTACTCATCAAGGTCAATGACCAGGGTGCAAGAAATGAGGAACTTAACTTAAGGGGAACACAGGTTAAGCCGAATATGAACGTTTACAAACCAAATTTTTGAGAAGTTAGGGCTGGGAATTTATCGGGAACAGCTGAATCAAGTAAACGCAAAGAGGGGAGCTGCATCTAAGTCAAACACGTGCGTAAGAGTCGAATAAAACATAATTGGAAAGAGATGAAGTCAAAACTACACAGCGTTACACCTTTAGTAGTGACAGACCTCCTAGGTGTGGCAAAGAACAACACAGGGGTACCCAGCTATTACAATAACGGCTGGAACAAATAACCTTTTTTTCTAATTACAGTAAAAAGTTTCCTGCTCAAGGTCAGAGCTTGTATCAAATTTTAGAAATAGCTAAAAACGGCTGTCCAAAATTCAAGAATTACTACCAACGAGAAACTATGATTCACTTTTATGTTACAGGGCCTGGAAAGGCCAATCACAAAAGAGGAAATTTTCCAGGTCATGTATCATTCCATAAATAGGCTTGCGTGATAAAAATATTTTGGAGTCGTAAAATTTAACTGAAATAAAACGTTTTTGCATGAATTAAGTCAAAATAATCACAAAAAAGAGATGCAAAGAGAGTAAACTTGAAATCAAATAAGAGGAAATCAAAACCAAAAAAGAGGAAATCCTCTTAAAAAGAGGATAATTCCAAGCCCTAATGCTACACGCTATGGGGATCCATGAAAGGTTGCATAAGCAGCTATTTTTGATAATTTAATGAATTACCAACTTTATTTTCAGACTGTTGATATAAAAACCGGAGAAAACTGATGAACGCCAACATCTCCCATGTCCCAACCTTCAGAATCAAGAAAATTCCTTTTCGGATAGAGCTTCATTGTCCCAAAACTTTAAGAGACTGTCCCAAATTGGAGAACTTTTACAAGTAGAAAATCTCCATTTTGAGACGGTGAAAATTTCTCAAGATCGGACCTGAAATAAATGACTGATCTTTCATCTTAATGTAACACGTTACAGGGATGTACCGAAAATGTTGTATTCGAAGCTTTTATTGACAATTTTACGAACTGCCTGTTAATACAAAATGCAATGTGTCCTATGTTTGAGAAACCTGATGAACACCAAAATCGCCCATGTCCAAATTTTCAGAATCAATAAATTCAATTTTGACTTGAATTCCAGTGTCTACGAATTTTGAGACTGACCCAAACTGCAAAATTTTTACCATACACAACATGTAAAGTGGATGTTCATTGGTTTGTGTTTACCAGACGTCACAAAGAAGTGAAAATTAACAATTAATATTTACGGCCATTTTCAAAAAAAAAATTATCAGACAGTTCTTGACAAGATGAGAAATAGGATCGTGATATGAATCTCCACAATATCATTTTCCCAACAATTCTGGTCACCAAAACTACATGACTTGGAAATCATATGCGAAATTAACAACTTGAAAACAGATGTAATGAACCTGTAAAAATTAACAATAAGATTTTCAAAAACATGACCACAGACCTGTGTACCACCAAAATTGCATTCGAGTACTTTGGACACCAGATTTTTCAGTAAATTTACTGATTTTCGCGTAGAGACCAAACACCAAAAATGCAAACTTTGATCAGCACGTTAGCACAATGAAACTGTGTTTAGTTGGTACTTTTCCCAGCTACTTACCTCTAAAACAGTTAAATACACGTAGTGATTTGACCACCAATTTTGAAAATTCTGTAAAGTGTTCAGATGGTGAACTGCACTTGCAGTAGTGAAAAGATCACGTTAATAAATGGAACAGTTCCTTATTGAGCTTCCATAATTACGTAAATACATGACCCAATGGTAATTTACAAATACATATACATGTTGTAACAAGATTCACAATAAAGAAGAGTTCCTCGCTTCAAAAGTTATGTTCGTTTCTCAACCAAAAACGTATCTGCAAGTTGAAAAGCTGGTTTGATTCCCTTCTGATTCAGAAATTTTACAGCTACTTCTAGGCCAGCATTTTAGCTCTACCTGGCTTTTGCAAAATACAAAGTCCACTTCAGGTAATGAACAATGAGACTCACAAAGCTATGTAAACCAGAGCTAGGTTTTCCAAATTACCTGGTAAGGAACCATACAAAGACATTTAGGATACATGTAGAGGGAGGTATTACTGTCCTTCATATAATCTGATGGACAGGTGGAATTCTATTGTGACATATTCACCAACATCAATACGGTATAAACATTTAGACATGTTTCTGAGTCATTATTACCCTAGATTATACCTATTTATCATGAAACTGGGAAGATAAAATTGAAAGCATTTTGTAAGCCTTAGAAAAACGGTAACTACAGTTTAGGCCTAATATTTCTGTACAAAAGTGAAAACCAATTTCAGTTGTCTTTAGACTAATGGAAGGTTTAGTAGGCAGTGGAGGTTGCAAGAGTTATCCTTCTCAAATATGAAATAACAACTGTCTGAAACTGAGCAGTCTGTCAGCAAAGGTTGCATGCACAACACACCAAGGAAAGTTTTCCAAAATTTTGAACACTCCAATTCATGTTTTTGTACGCGGTTGCTTGGAATTCTGAGTTGGTTGAGATCAATATGATTTCTACCCCACGTCAATATTGATTTCATCATGTCCGTTTCCTAGGTATTCAACTAACATTCCATTTTGCCTCGTAACATGGGAGTTTGGCCAAGAAAGAACAGAGCAAAATTACAGGACACGCATATAGGTGTATTTATAAATGTGACAGGCAACTTATCAACAAAGTACACTTGGCAATGTCTTCAACAGGTGTTCGTTAAGCTAAATTACAGACATATACAATGGAAGAATTGAAATCTATTGATTTAATAACCTCAGTTAGCAAAATAGTCTTAAATTACTTCAACTTGTCAATCACAGGTACAAGAATCCGTGAAATGACGAGCATCAAAAGACAATTTTCATTGTAGCACAGAGAATGTAACAAATGATTTCAGAAAACATTTAGCACTTCTCTTCTGTACTTAATTATGTAGTGTTTGACAGATACAAGACTATACATTTCACATCTCAGTAAATTCTATCCCTGTTGTTAATCCAGCTTTGTTGTTTTTGCTGTTGTTGTTGTTAGTGTTGTTGACAAATCTATTATCTGCAATAGTGTAGAAACAAGGTATATGGATTTTGTGAGATACATAGGCTTTAGGAAGACAGCGATTTCATAGTCTGGAGTTTCAATTCACAGACAACAATCAATGAACGAGTTCTTTACAACATTTTGTGGAATAACAATAGAACATGAATCACCAAAGACCAACTTGGAGCAGACAGGGCTTCAGATATGACGCCATCAATTTTGGACAAAAGGAAAAGCAAAGAGTGGACTTTTTCATTTTTGAAAGGCTTCTAACCATGCCATGAAAATTAGAGGAACCAAAGCTCTTGGTTGTAATCGCACCACTTACAAGTTTTCAAATCAATTTCAAAGTTCAGAATGAGAGTCATAATCTTTAAATCTGCTAAGTTAACCGTTTTGGTATGAAAAAATCAGCTTGCGTACCGATGCCCCTAAGCAGGGGACCAGGGTCCAAAATGGGTTTCCCAATTTCTCAGGGCGTCCATGATCAATAACGTGAGCCAGGATTCTTGTCACCCAAAGTCAACTTATTACTCTATGGTATGTTACTGTGGAAATATGGTCCTGCAGTAAAAGTTTTTCATATCTTGCATCATTTTTAAACCACATTTTTATTCTTGTCAGATCAACGACCTCCAGAGCTGCTGTTGGCAAGTTAAAACACAGACACTTGCTTATTTGTTTACTTGGGCGTCCAAATGCTGAAGAAAGCCTCCTTGGGTGCTGAAATTTGAGTCCAGTTGTCCTATTTGGACAACCAGGACACCTTCAAGATGAAGACCTGTAGCGGTGCCAAGAGGCAATACTAATTCTTACATGACGACATTACCAGGAGGCAGATACAGAAATTATTTTTTTCGAGAAGCAAAATGTTTTGGTTCCTCTAATTTTCTAGTACACACATGCGTAATCGTGAACGACGAGGTCATGCCCCCAACGACCGAGGTTAAAGCGAACATTGGCATTAATGACCACCGACAAACTAAAGCATTCTATCCCGAGACGCTCTGTATTGCGAATCCTGGACGATTCGTCGATTGAAAGAAGTGATTGCTGTATCCAAACAGATGTTAACTTTTCTGTATTAACGAGATGTCTACATGAATTATTCATGTAAATCAGTGATGGACAGTGTAGGATTGTCATCCAATACACACTGAAAAGCACAGTGCTTGTGCATGTAACTAAATGATAGCATGTAAATTATCAAATGATCCCATTCAGCAAAACATAGATGAATGTAGACACACGACTAAATGGGACAAATAAAGGTGGTCATTATCATTCCTCCAGGTAACAGACATGAAGCATAAACTATAAATCAAAACTAACGGAAGCTTACTGAAATATTTCTCCCAACATTGCACAAATGCCTGGCCCCTTCTGCTGGGGATTGGCGACTGACCGATTTCCGCAAAAACTGTGTCACTCTCTGTCGACATTCCAAGACAAAAACTCTGGTTCCCTGACAACATGAATTAGACCACGCAATGTTCATTCAAGTAGGAGTTTTTGCTCAAACCACGAATCTCTGGCCCCTTCACGTCCACTGTCTAAAATGAGCATCGTGTCATTAAAGTGCTCATACACTGACAAGTTTCATCCACTACCACTGTATAATTTTCGCGTCGTTATGTGACACACAAAGTTACCCCAAACAGACTTTCAAGACAATATATTCACTTGTTGAATTCTTTTTGTTGTTTGAGCTTTCTGAACCAAACAGTTAAAGGGGCATAATTTTACAGAAATTAGCAGTAGAGCGGAATCGAACACACTAACTTTGTAGTAGTAGGAGCCAAATTCTCTACCGCTGAGCCAAATCCTACACGTTAAATAGCATGCCATGTCAAGGGTATTTAAACGACACATGCATCGGCTTTGATCTCAGCGAGTACCTAGCAGACATGACGAGACTTGGCGATTTGTAAAAAAATTACAAAAACACAATGGATTTTGTTACTTAAAAAAACTCTGGTAGAAGCTTAATACCATCAAGAAGTCTATTCCACTTATTCATAATCCCAAAATTGCATTTTTCAGTCACATCAATTGTTTTGTCCCTTTAAGGGCCTTTCTGTTCAAAAAACACCAAAAACTTTCTCAACACATCGAGACTTTTATCCCAACTGTGTCAAATTTAAATGCTTGGCAAAATTTGTTCTTTACAACTAACTAATTTCTTTAAGAAAGTTGTGTCACAACGGGAGATACGATTTTAAAAGGAAACTTGTCAAAAGTCACTTTCAGGGGTCCCACATTTTGAGAACCAGTTTTCTCCACTGACTAACGGGCACCAAACTGGTTCTCAAAATCGGGGAATCATGCAAGCGTCCGCTGCCGCAAATGTTCAGGGCTTGGAATGACCAATGACAAAAAACGCAGAAACTTTTACGGCCCAAATCATGCGCGCTACCCAGCCTTGAAATGGTTGATGTGAACCTTTCCCTGACAAAAATCGGGAGGACTAAAAGAAACAAAAAAAGAAAACAAAAAAAACAAGAAAAACGTTATCACCATCAGTAGCATGCGTCTGCGTCCTTTTAGCTCGCCCGTCCACTCCCACCTCCACACACTTTTGGCTGCAGAGCCGTAGTATTTGTCACCGCGGTTTACAATAACACGAGACGCCATTGAAAATCCCACCACGCTATCCCAGATGCCCCGGCAATGTTGACAATTTACGTTCCTCCGAAACATGAAGAGCAACTTCCGCTTTTCGAGGTGAACGTCGTCGGCAACGCCGCGGTAAGAAAGGAATTTGCCACGGATATTTTATATCAAATCCGATTTTTTTACGCGGAAATATAATAAAATGCGAGGACAGAACATTTGAAAAAAGCGGAAATCCGCGTTTCCGCGGAAAATTCCAAGCCCTGAATGTTACATGATCTAAAGTAATTACATATCTGTTTTAAATCGCGGACAGACAACGTCCATAACCTGTACAGCCTGCACTCTAAATACCAAGACCATTCTTACTCAATACATAATTTGCTCTGAGGTCATGTGATCTTGTAATGACACTTTTTAAGAGTGCAAGGACTGCTCAATGCTAACCCAGACAGGAGTCAGTGGTAATAACTCTGTGCTGTGCAGTGTCCATATTCAGCTAATTTTGTGAGCAATCACAAACCATAATGACAATAGCGTCATACACCAGCACTAGTTACATAGTGATAACTGAAGATAAGAGACATTTATTTATCTGAGCTAACAATGAAAGGAGAGCAGATCAGGGAGTATGGATATAACAGTATGAAGCAGTGCTTGACCGGAACAATGGCCTCACTTTAGTGAAAACTGGTCCTTTAAGATTGGAAAAGGAATGTTTAACACCTGTGCTCCATTCCCATTTCCAGTTCTAGGTTCCACTGGATTGAAGAAAACTTTTAAAAAGGCTACCAATAATTCAAACAGTGTTGGGAATTTTATTTTTACAATATTTAAATCTTTTAGAAAGAACATAAATAATAAGACAGTGACCTCTGGTGGCAACTATACAATAAGCCTAACATTGTTTCCACTATTGGAGACCAAATCTTCGGCATGGTGAGACAGAAAAAAAGTTGTTGCACACAGTGGCGGACATTTTTCATTGACACTACAACAAGAGTGAGACTTGTAAGGGCGTGACAAACCCCACAGAGATTTTGGCAACCTATGAATTTTGAATAATAAAAAATTATTTGCAAAACATGAGAACTGAACATTTGAAAACTGGTCAATAAAACGACTGTACACAACAACCCTAGTAAAACTAACGTTTTAGCAATTGAATTAAAATTCTCAGACTTGTAACATACCGTGTATAGTACTTACCACCACCATGAATGTAAAAATCCTGGGGGCTCTCCTAATGTGATATTTTTCTCCCACCTTATCTGTAAATAAAATATCAACAAACTTAAATTTTAACAACATAGGATAATGAAAATCCTTATGGTTACCACATAATAGTAGTCACCATATTACATAAGTTTGTTTAATGAATTTAACAACATTTCACGAACAAGATTTTTCTATGCAACATTCTTAGCATAAATGCAGGGTTTCCAGTGTGTGCAAAAATCTGAGAGGCCCACACGTCACAGACTTTCGTTTTGGCAGCCGCCACCCTCAAGCTTGCTCATATTGACCACCAAACTTCTAATCTGATTGGATGTTACACCGCCACATAAAAATGAAAAACGCAATTAAGAACAAACTCGAAAAAGCTCCTGTTGACACTAGTACAAGGTGTGGGATGAACAATGATTTAAAATCAGATTTTGTTTCCCCCGTGCCAGCATTACTTCTTTTCGTCGTCTCACGTTCATTTATAAGCGAAGGACCTTGATGTCGCTCTCCCATTAGGGATACTCTTATCATTAGTTCTGGGGATTGAACCCAAGATAGCGAAGTTGATTCACACGCTCGATTGAATATGTGTGTTGCTTATAGCGACTTCTAGTGATTACTGCAGTCAGAGTGGATTAAACCTTTCCCACTGCAGTAGAATTGTGCAACCCCATAGCTTAATACGGAGACGAGGATGCAATATCTGAGAGTTAGCACTTTTCCACTGGACGAAATTCCTAATACATGGGGTGTTGCAGCATTGCTGGAAATGCGACACAAGACCGCTCGGTTATCCCACAATGCACTATTATTAAACACGGTCTATTTTCCCACACAATGAAGACTGGCTTTGAACGACCTTGACACTGATTTACAAGGGTGTGACTTAAAACGGAATGGAATTGGGAACCAGATAAGTTGAATATACGTAGTCTGCATGAAAATCGTCTGCTATGATGTCGATACAACTAATTTGTATTAAGCAAATATAGCCACAAGAACCTTCACCTCCTACACAATTTCAGGTGTTAAACTGTAAATATTCACGAGTGCAGTAGAATATCATCTACTTTAGATGGAAATAATCGCCAGAACTGTTTAGTTTCCAATTTTCAAGGTCTTCTAGCGTTGTTATGTTCCTAATATTTCGAACTGTTGCCAGGTGTTAAATATGGTAAAGAGCTGAACATGGAAAAAGCATTTATTCGGAGCTGCATATTCTTAATCAGGGCATGGAATAAACAATGACAAAGAGGAGGAAAACTTTCCAGGTGATGTATCGTTCCACAAATAAATAGGCCTCCCACACAGAAATATTTTTTGTGTTGACAAACATTTTTGCATGAATAAAGTAAAAATAATGATAAAAAGAGACGAAAGAAGAAGAAAGAGGAAATCCTCCTACAATAGGAAAATTCCAAGCCCTTCTTAATGGAAATGAAAAAAAAAATGTCCGCCATGTTTTGCCCTAAATTAGATTTTCCCAAGCAAGCTCCGAGGGCCTCCACTCCCAAACTTCCCCCTGGGTCTCCGCACCAGGGACTCGTCTGCAACCATCATTGAGACGGTTTAAAAAATGATGGCTTGGATGGCACGACTAAGAGAGAAAAAAAGACGGCCAATTTTGACTACTCACGCTGAATTTGTCCGCCACGTTAGGTTTGAATGTTCATGCTTGGAATAGTTTTATTCCAAAAAGCACATTGCAGTTAACACATACTTTCAACTCTGCTGCGTGCAAATGACAAGTGTTGTTTACAATCACATTGTTTACATGTCACCAAAATGTGTGAAGTCACCAGATGTTTAGGAGCTGACAACAGTCTCATAATGCACTTGAAAAACAACATCAGCACCACAGGTGAAACGCCTAAATTTGACTCAATGTGTTTCCAAAAGACGAACAACTGAAACGTTGAGTTCTTCAAAAGATCGGAAACTGTAGCTGAACTACCAAAATCGACTACTCAACTTTTGAAAAGAAACAACTGCTTTGTCGCGCGTTCCGCTACAGCATCAAAATGTCCCAAGCCCCACTTTATAACATACATGGCGATATTTACATACTGAAACCACTGTCTTCATGCATGGAGGCATATTTTTGTACTTTTCCATACGACGAGCGCCTAATTTCATCCCTCCACATCCCAGTAGAAAAAAACAGCCGAAAATTTAAAATAAAATACACCATCAGTTTGGGTGTTACAGCTAACACTTTCCCCTTGCAGCTTGACTTAGATCCAGATCTCCAGGTTTTTCGAAAGTTGGCAACTAGACAACTGTCACAATAAAATTGAGCCCTTGCCACAAATCGGAATCGAATTTGAACACAGCATGAAGATCTTCAGTAAAGGCAGAGACAATCTTATCAGGTAAGTTATTTTGAAGCTTAAGCTGTATAAAAAAGGGGAATAACAGTAATACAATGAACAGTGTCTGTAGTAACCTTCGAAACAAATAGGTCATTCCAAGTTCAATTCGGCCTTGACCTTGTAGGTCATACTTGGTCCAAATTACAGTGTAATGGAATTCAGGGAACATTCGCGGGTTGGTACCTCATATGTGACATTGGAATGTACCCACCTAAGCTAAGGGAGTGCAACATATCACCAGCTCTCACTCGCATACAGTCTTCATCATGTTCATACTTTGGCTATCCTGTATTTCACACACACACGCACACACCAAGACTTCAAGTGTTGAAAGTCAAATGTACTCTCAGACATGGAATTCACATGTAGATGGGGACCAGAATGGTACATCACAAGAAAATTCACATGGATTATCTCAATAATGTAACTCATAACCATCTACAGTACCAGACAATGACAGCCCATTGTCTTACAAGTATCTCAAAACTTGTGATATAGAGGGATGGTTGGTTCAGAAGACAGAAGTTGCAACTCAACTTTGATGACAGAAAGTCAAACATAAACTCACTTCTGATAAAAATGTCTGTGCTGATTTCTGTGCCCCAACGTGTAATAGATATTCGTAAACGTACAGTGCTAACCTGGAAGAGAGAGAGAGAGAGAGAACGCGAGAGATACAGTTTGTGTTTGTGTACATATTCTTAAGTTCAAGTCATTCATGAAGTTGCACTGGGGGACATGGCAATTGCAGACAATATAATTTCACAGCAACTAGCAGAGCAATAAGCGTTTATTGTTAATGTTGAAGAAGATACATAATTATAACATCTCGATGAAACAAAATGAAACTTCTAAGTCATTTGTGAGCTAAACATTGCGGGATAAAATGCCGGTAAGTTGACGCCATTATGAGGTGTGATCAATAACTGGAACAGCCATTCTAACATTTGAAAGGGGCATCCCTGATTCGCAGGTGGAAACAACATGGACTACCAAGCAATCGCAGTGAAAACTCGCATAAGTTTGATGAATTTGGATTAGTTTGGAGTAGTGCACTACCATAGACCATAACGACAATGAATCTACTTACTTTTCTCTAGCTTGCGCATCAGAAGGTACGGCTGTGCCTTTCCCCTTAGCGTACATGCTGCCAAACTGTCACGCACCTGTCAAGCCATCAAGGATGACACTGACCTTGTTGCTATAGTGACGTCATAACTTTCTGAATTGTGATTGGTTAGAATAGAGCTTGTCTTCTGGTAATCGCGAAACTGTCTTCATCCCACTGAACGCTAGCATCTTTGGATTCCTGCCAAATCTGTTTGCTGGTTCAGCTATATTTGTTTTGAAGAATTTCTCTGACCAAAAAATAAACCTTTTTTGAATTTGGCATTTTATTAGTGTCTGCAGACAATGCTTGTCAAGGAAAGAGACATTTTTTGTTTCCATCATGATTTCAAATGTTTCGGAGAACTTGTGTATATTTTACTGAACGTTCATGTTTGGAAACTTTTACATTAGAAAAAGAATTAACAGTAACACAACTTAATTTATTGGATTTTATGTGTAGAGATGACTTGTGAATGACATCTATTTCAAATTTGTCGCTAATTACATAGGCATGCCTTGTCTTGATGATTCTGAACGGTTCGAATCACAGGCGACTCCACTTGCTACATCTATTTGAAAATCCGATATTACTACATGACCTATTTTTATTCTGCAAAGATAGGAACTGGAACAACTGGAACCAGTTGGGTCCATTTTAATTGGGGGTGGCTAGAACTCGTATCTGCCATCATTATTGCACGACAAGTTAACATTGAACAGATTCAAAATTGGTGACATTAGACAACGGGTGCGAATTGCATTTGCAAGTTTCCTCTTCACGCTTACAATCTCTCCGATAAAAGACCAGGCACAACAAACAAGTCTTCACAGTTCACTGTCTTTGTTTGCTGGGTTAGTTGACCCATTTCAAATTGCCGATACAGATTCCTCCCTACCAAATCAGCTGTTTTAGGATTTGCGTAAAAGAGGAATACGAATTTTTCTTTTCAGAGTATATTTCAACATTCAAAGTATTCGTGTCAGTTGGATTATATTGCATTTTCGTGTATTATGTAAACCAACAGTTATAATTCGGAAATTTAGAGATGCAGCAACAAGGATTAGTGTAGCACCTAAAGTTTTGCTAAAGGTCAGATGTCAAAAAGTCGTGTTTTATAGATACCTTGTAAACAAACATGGCCGCCTCCGGTGTTTGGATTACTTGGGACAAGTTCGTCCAGTTCATCAATTCATTTGCCGATAAATCCGACAAATTAAAGGACGGATGGCAAGAACACGTGGTTGAGGTATGTATTATTCAAATGGATTCTTTTTACAGTGACAAAAAATGGAAAACAAAGACGATGAATACCTGACGGCAAGTTCACCCGTGCGTGAGAGTTCTACTCGTCTCGAGTCGAGGTGAGAGTTCATCAGATCGTGGTTGTACACTTGACATGAAAGTGGAAGGAGTTTGTTGCTGTGAGGTGAAACAAGTAAACATCAATATTCCAAATTTCCTCCAATCGTATTTTCAACCATATTATTCATTGCAATGTTCAAGGAATTGCACGTACTTGGTGTTCATTGTAATTATTGATTGGGCTTTCTGTTTCCTTGACCACCACCTTGTCAATAATTGATGATTGACCTGGTACCCACTACAGGTAGTGCCAGCTTGACATTGAAAAACGATGTAATGGATGACATTGGACAATAAGTGATCATTTGAGATCAGATAACGATATCTTACATTATTTAGTTACCAATTTGTTGAACACATATGTTTTGAAATGTTTTGAATGCAGTTAACTTTGGTGCCATGCACCTAACGTGTTTATGCCTGGGTCATCCAAATTGTCCCATAAACCTGTGGTTGTGTAGTGATGCTCTTGGTTTGTTATGTTTCACCCGAACGTGCTTGTTTTATGCTAAAACATAAAACACCAAGTTTCAAAAATGTTCACTATTTGAGTTGCTTTGGTAGATCCGAAGTTGACTGATTCTTCGAAACCAAAATTATTACTTTTTTATGATTTTGTAGGGAAAACCATTTTCGGTATTTCTGTCTAAGAAGGAGGTGATTCCAGCTGACAAATGGACAGCAGGACTTCATGATAGCGAAGATGATGTTGTGCCCACCATACAGGCTCATCATAATGATGATGATGATTTACAGGTGATTAACTTCAGACTATTATCTACCTATACACCAGAATGTTAAACCTTATGCAAGCTTGTGATACCAGAACTCCATGTTACTAATTTTGTGTAGGGGTTATTTATTTGTTTTCCATGAACCCAATCGGTTTCCAGCTGTCTTTGTTAGTAGCATTCACGCTTTTCACTGTGGATTGGTAGATGCAGGTTATTACCAACCCGTGGAAATAGTTTTTGGTGCAACTATAGACTGAAGACAGGTTCGAGTTAATCACTTTATTAATGGTGACCATAAGTTCGCTAGTCTACTCAAACAAAATGTGCGAGTTAATGTCCGTTTATGCTCTACCCAGTGCTGGGAAGCCTTGACTTGTAATGAACTTTTGGGACATTTCCAGCATCTGTTACACCCGTTGATTCAATAACCTGTTCTCTCTATAGCTGGCTCTCTATTGAATAACACAGTAATTGCTGATTCTATTAATAATGCTATTGCATTGTAACTTTAACGCGACTCATCTGACTTTCAACTGTCACTAACCTTGCCTGAGTATTTATTGTCTCTTATAGTATTTTGGAACTTTTCACCAATTCAAGCACATTCTAGAACTTCCAGGAATCTACCCAGTCATTCTACAAGCAAAAACTAAAACTAGGCTTTAGAATGTTCCAGACTATGGTTCTAGATTGATCACTAATAAACTGGAATCTTCTATATAATAGTTCTCTAGTATTCTAATGTAAACAAATCACATCATCATTTCCTGACCTCATGGGTCATGTCAATCAAGTGTTATCTGTTAGTAAACGAACAGAATGGTAGAATAAAACCTCTTAAACTAAGACCAGTGTCAGTCTACTCCTGAAAGTAATCTCCAAAAATTCACCTGGCATTGAACATATGCAAACAAAACTGAAACTTGCTTAAAAATTATCTTGACCTTACCTAGCTGCATGTTTCATTACATACCCTGTGAAAATTGCATTGATCTTTGTTAAGATTCCTGGACAACAACTTTGGGCCCTGAACCATGAATCAGACAGCTTAATTGTGTGTCTGTTTTTAAACAAATTTATAGAACTTTTCTGATTAATATTTTTGTTTGCATCAAGGCCTAAAAATTGGTGTTTTGTATGGTTTCTTCTTCTTCTTTTGATCGAAGAGAGTTTCACTTTCATTTCTGCAACCATTTTAATAGTGTGTTAAGTGATAAAGCTTTGGAACCTTCGAAATACGAAAAATTAATTTCTAAACATTTTCGAAAAAGTTTTCCTGATACAAAACTTTTCTTTTATATTTTTGTGAGCATTAATTTACAAGGTTTGTTCGAAACACGTGTACAATCGTTACAGCAAACGTCCTGAGACATATCGAAGTTGTTCGTTGTAACATAGGTTTGCTGTAACTGAATTAACTTTTTAGACAAAATGAAAACCATAGAACTGTTTCCAACGGCATTTTTTGTATATAAAACCGTCCAACCGCGTTCCCGGCCTTATGATGCAAATCACGTGCTTGTGTGTCACGCGCTGTGCAAAACTATAAAATCGAGGAGTTTACACTTGATCAATTTTTAGACTTGCATGCACTGGTTCTCTGTAAAGTTGGGGAAGTTACCTACTGGGACATTGAAATGGTACATTGTAACCATGTGAACGTTGTATTCATGTACGTTACAAACGAAGCATAGAAAGTTATTTTGCATTAGAGGGAAATGGTACTTCCGGAATGGAATGTTATAAGCGAGCGAACTTTAAAAACAGGGTTTGTTGAAAGGCGATTCAAATGTACAAGGTAATGTTATAAAGAATTTTTGGCTTCGCTTAAGTTTTTAACAATTTGCTCTTTGACTTTTTTGCTGGTGATTCAAATGCCTGAATTGTGCAGGTCACACCTAGATCGGTCCCTTTGCAGAAGGTGCCTGATTTGAAACTAACGAGAACCTTCTTATGTATATAAGTAATTGTACTCTTCCTGAGAGAGGTTACAGAAGTCTGTAGCCATGTAGGCCGCATTCTTCTGCTCTAGATGCTTGACATTTGAACCAAGTCACTGCCCCCTGGTGGTGTATGCAACCACAACTGCTGCCAGGTGTCTGGTCATCTCACTTAACCTTCAACCTGGAAGGCTTAGAGTAAATTTGGTCATTTCTCTTTCACTTCTGTTCATGGCAGTAAGGTCCAGTAATTCCACAGAGCAAATGTCTACAGCAGAAGTTGTTTCCACACACCAAAGGGGTGGTGATAAGTGTTCAGGCATAACTCTGCCAGTGTAGCCAGACTATATAACAATGTTTCATGCAAGCTGCATAATTTCACAACATTGACCCCAGTGTGATTCCACCCACCGGCGACTATGGTGCTGTTACTTAGCAGTATCACATTAGTTCATAAATTTCTTGTCATTTCAGGTCTGTGACCCCAGCATAACTCCACCCACCAGTGACAATGAGGCGGTAACCAGAGAGTACCACATCCTCTACAGTCCCAGCTACTCTGTACCCGTCTTGATGTTTAACTGTTACAGACAGGGTAAGTTTTAAAAACCATTCAATTCCAAAATTTGACAAATGAAAATCAGTTGGTGGATTTTTTACAAAGATATTCACAAGTATTGTCAAGGAATCTGATATTAAAAGTTGAAAACGTGAAAAAGTGCGTACTTGGCATGTCCATGTGCCATTACTATTCATATGTTGTGATACAGTAAAATCTTACCAATTTATGGCACATTATGGCCGACTAGTGAATTTTTTCATAAATGACAAGTAGCACTAAATAAACGCTATGCTGTAGCTGTCATCAAGCAATATATTAGACATTCTGGGTATTCTCCGTAATGGTAAAATTCTTTGAGCTATGTACATTGCACTATTTCGGCTTTAGGTAAGATCTAACCAATTTAGGACAAATATAATTGTCAAAGTTGGACAAGACAAGGTGTTCAATACTTTGTGTAGGACCTTGTTGGCAAGTCTAAGCATTCAGCCAAATATCTACCAAACTGTGGAATGTAACTTACGGAAAGTTTAGTATTTATGTTCTGGAAACAAGAAGCTTGTAGAATTTTATTTTTGACTTTGTACCAATCTGTCGTTGATTGGGTCATGTGACTGTGTCTTTTTAGTAAAATTTAACACAAAAGAAACTATGGGTATTTTCATAGATTAAATCTCAAAAACATTTGTTACATTTTTAAGTGTTTTGTTTTCTTTTTATGCAACTTTTTAAAATTTTCATTGAAATCATATTTTTCATAAACTTTAATGTTTTAAGAACAATTCCTAAAACTATTTTAGATAAAAGTACATGAAACATAGATCTGAAGTTTCATGGGAATCTGACCAGCCATTTCTGGAATGTTATGTTTCAAAGTTTGCCAAAGTTAGTAAATTTTCTAGCCAGAGTTCTTTAATTTGAACTTTATTTAAGAACTACACAGTTGTCCACACTTGCAAACTGTTTGAGTTGATCGTGATGAAGGCGACAATGATTATAACGATAATCATAATGGAATAGATAATGATAATGGAAACATTGATTTGTTTTTTATCAATTTAGTGTTCTTTCAACAATTGTTAAATTGTGCTGTAATGTTCACTAGCTGATCACGATCCATTCCACTGGTCCAATACACTGTGTCATATACGATAAGGTAAAAAACAAACATGCTGTGACATACATGGTAAAGGTGCATTTAAGAAAGTTGACTGAATGTCTTCTCTTCACAAAATTTCAAGGCAAAAATTGAGAGGATTTTCAAATGATTTAGTGTTATTTCTTTCAATTTTCCTTCTGGGTTGTTACCGTAACTTTGGCAAAGCCAAATGAATTTCGATGAAACAACGAACATTTTAGAAAAGTCCCATATCGTTCATTGTTATGCGGTTTGTACAAAGCATATCAAAACTACTGCAGCATAAATACACACAAATATGTAAAGTCACACTAGGTGATTTATGATGAAATAATTGCCAAAATTACCCTTTTTCAAGTGCTTCTAACATTGCTGCGAGTCCCCACCCACAATTTTCAAAACATTGTCATAGCTATGGTACAAAAATTTGAACATTTAGAATGCATTTAATTTGGCGCTACATATGTTTCATAAAAATGAATTAAAATTTCACTTGTCTGCCCTATCCTGTACTGAATTAGTTAACTCGTGCCATAAAACTTTGTTTGACACGCATTCCGTTGCAACACCTTACATTATTCACAGATGGCTCCCTTCTGCCTCTTCGTGATGTATGGCGGTCAGTCCCGGCCACTTACCAACAAAAATTGGCTGAAGAGAAATGGTCCCTCCTCAGTCAGGTGGAGCACCCCTTGCTGGGCCAGCCATTCTACCAACTACACCCGTGCAATACAGCTCACCTGATGGCTCAAGCTCCCTACAATGAAGATAGGTATGTGGAAAAGGGGTGTCGTATAAAAAACAATTCAATGAACGAATGCTGTGTCATATGGTCGAACGCTGAAAATGATAGTCGTTTCATTTTAAGCTTGAATGCACGCTGGTGCCACTCAAAATTTCTGGACTCTACTGTTGGAAGACCTTGAACAACCTTTCAATGCCGAAATTATTATTTGTTCGTTATAATAGACAGTAAAATAGATGGAAGAAATTCCCGTCGTAATACGCTAACCGGAAGCTGAGCTTGCTATGTTTAGAGCCGGGTGGCGCCTCCTCTAGGATATTTCGCTAGAAAATGTCGGAGTTGCGAATCTTTTAATCTATGGTTTTATTATGCTTCCACATATTTATATGTGGACGCATTATGCCGTCATCTCCGTCCGTCCGTCCGTCCGTCCGGGCGGCGTCCGCTGCTTTATCTCCAAAACCCTTTGACATACGTTCATGAAATTTGGCACATGTGTTCCATTCATGAATGGGACGGCATGTGCGAACTTTCGGACGGATCCAACTACCCGTGTGCCCCCTAGTGGCAATTTTAGTTTTTTACACTTACCTTTGTATCTTCAAAAGTCCTGAACGGATTTTCATGAAATTTGGTATGTAGGCACCTATTAGTGAGATGACGCTATCCTGCCGTTTTCAGATGGATTCGACATAGTTTGCACC
>NMRA01000243.1:435206-590139 GCA_002633005.1 Phoronis australis
GCAACACCTTACATTATTCACAGATGGCTCCCTTCTGCCTCTTCGTGATGTATGGCGGTCAGTCCCGGCCACTTACCAACAAAAATTGGCTGAAGAGAAATGGTCCCTCCTCAGTCAGGTGGAGCACCCCTTGCTGGGCCAGCCATTCTACCAACTACACCCGTGCAATACAGCTCACCTGATGGCTCAGGCTCCCTACAATGAAGATAGGTACGTGGAAAGGGGGTGTCATATAAAAAACAATTCAATGAACGAATGCTGTGTCTTATGATCGAACGCTGAAAATGATAGTCATTTCATTTTAAGCTCAAATGCACGCTGGTGCCACTCAAAATTTCTGGACTCTACTGTTGGAAGACATTGAACAACCTTTCAATGCCGAAATTATTATTTGTTCGTTATAATAGACAATAAAATAGATGGAAGAAGTTCCCGTCACAATACACTAACGGGAAGCTGAGCTTGCTATGTTTAGAGCCGGGTGGCGCCTCCTCCAGGATATTTCGCAAGAAAATGTCGGAGTTGCGAATCTTTTAATCTATGGTTTTACTAAGGGTTGTGAACTTGGCACCAGCTGTATGACAGTTGCCAGCATGGAATTGCAACATAAAGTTGATTTTATTTTTTATGAGAGCTCAACATTGCAACCGACGTAAACCTGGCAACCATATTTATACAAACCACCTGATGAATGGTGCACCAATGAAAATTCGTAATACAACCATCTCGGCAAAGTGTAAATTTCGACCTTTTGATAAACTGGTCCCTGATCCCATAGCCAGATCCCAGAACTATGTGACGTAAAAAATACGAATCCCGTGGCCCAAGTCTGTGAATGCTGCAACCATAAGTCGGTTCATTTTGAGACCTCAAAAACGGCAAACCCGGCCTCCAAGTTCATTGTCTGTACTTTCTAATGCCTTGACCTTCTGTTGCTTGCAGACGATTGGCCATAAGGTTTGTGAGTCTGGGTTTAAGGTAGTAGGATGTATGTCGGATTGTTGAAAGGTAATTCCCACTTCCAGAATTCAACACTCCTCTTTCGTGGAGACAGAAAGACGTTTTGAATATTGACCTAATTTTCAATAGTTAATGATGAGATGAGCCATTTATCTTGCCCCACTCAACTTGTCACTGTTTCATCAGTATTACTACTCACTATGCAGCATTAAAACTTTGTTGGCATTAAAGTGACGAATGGTGAATCTGTTTTGTGTAAAATAATGATTCGGCTGGCAGCAGTTTGACGAGTGCCCTACTGAAGCACAGTATTGTGGGTAAATATTGCAGAACCAGAGAGGGCGCTGTGGTATTACCTTTGTGAAGTCTTCGTGTTTCATCAAATTACTTTTTATCCATCCATTGTAAACCCTGAAAAGTATATTTTTTTCTGGGTCCTCTAAGACTGAAAAACCTTCAGTCATGTTTTGGAAAGTCGCAAAATCTGTAATAATCATAGGATCACCATTTTTGTGAGAAGTGCAGGTTTTTGCTTTGGGTATGAATTAAGCTTAAACAACATGTGTACATTTTATGGTCTGTAGGTAAATAAGCGTGGATCAAACAGAAGACATATAAAAGACCATTTCTAAAGCACCGTACCAAGCCTTCATTTTTGATGGCTGTTATCTCCATTGTTTGAAGTTTACTCAAGAATCTGGGACGCACTTAATTCCCTTGGCAAACGATCATATAATAATCTCATGCTGTAACTATCTAATGCTGAACAGGGATCGATGTTCAAAACTACCAAACATGTTAAGAATCAAAGTTGCATTGTTTTGCTAGCTAAAAATCAAATTAGGTCTCACACTCACTGAGATAGGATTCCATTTCCATTACTAGCTAGAACACCGAGACCGTAAACAGCTTAAGAAAATGCTCCAACATTTTTTGGGGTTAGCCAATCTTAAAATTGCAAATTCCAAAATGGTGCATGAATGCAGTGCCAGTGACTGGGTGGCAGCAATGTAATCCTATCAGAAGGAGTATTATGAGACTGATTTTATGGGAGTAAAAAGCCTAACTCAATTTTTTTGGTCAGCTAAACAGGGCAAAATGCATCTTTAAAAACGGTTGATAAAGATTTAATAAGTAGCTGAAGTTAATCTAAGTCATCCAAACCTACTATCAAAATGGTAAAAATTCTCCCATTGTGAAAATTCAATTATTTTTCTCAAGGTCCAAGCTTTTACCAAATTTTAGAAGTAGGCAGTACTGGTTGGTTGCCCAAATTCAAGAATTGCAATCAACGACAAACGATCATTCACATATATGTTACACACAATGGGGTTTCATGGGAATGTTGCTTCAGTGGCTATTTTCCAAGATTTCATCATCAAACAAGTCTATTATCACAATCTCTGTTGATACAAACCCAGCTGTGTCTGATATTTGAGAAGTATGAATACCAAAATCTCACATGTCCCAGTTTTCAGAATCAAGAAAATTCGAGTTTGCTTTGAGTTTCGGTGTCCCCAAGTTTAGCGACTGTACCATGCTGAAGAATTTTTACCATAGCCTTTTTGGCACATTTTATGTATTAGAAATTTTACAGGAACCAATAAGAATAGAAATCAAATTTTATGCAACATTGTGAATATTGCATTTTTGAATTAAATTACACAAAAATTGACGATACCTTAAACTAGTGCAGGTGATTTCCTCATATGAAGTACAGTATACTGTATAAAGAACTGGTTAAGAAGGGATGTTCAATAACAACGAAATGAAAAACCAAATGCAATCATTATGGGAAGNTTGTGGGCGCATTTCAACGCTCAGCGTTGCTCTTGTTGGGGTTAGCCAATCCTAAAATTGCAAATTCCAAAATGGTGCATGAATGCAGTGCCAGTGACTGGGTGGCAGGAATGTAATCTTATCAGAAGGAGTATTATGAGACTGATTTTATGGGAGTAAAAAGCCTAACTCAATTTTTTTGGTCAGCTAAACAGGGCAAAATGCATCTTTAAAAACGGTCGATAAAGATTTACCAAGGAGCTGAAGTTAATCTAAGTCATCCAAACCTACTATCAAAATGGTAAAAATTCTCCAATTTTGGCCTGTGAAGATTCAATTATTTTTCTCAAGGTCCAAGCTTTTACCAAATTTTAGAAGTAGGCAGTACTGGTTGAGTGTCCCAAATTCAAGAATTGCAATCAACGACAAACGACCATTCACATATATGTTACACACAATGGGGTTTCATGGGAATGTTGCTTCAGTGGCTATTTTCCAAGATTTCATCAACCAACAAGTCTAGTATCACAATCTCTGTTGATACAAACCCAGCTGTGTCTGATATTTGAGAAGTATGAATACCAAAATCTCACATGTCCCAGTTTTCAGAATCAAGAAAATTCGAGTTTGCTTTGAGTTTCGGTGTCCCCAAGTTTAGCGACTGTACCATGCTGAAGAATTTTTACCATAGCCTTTTTGGCACATTTTATGTATTAGAAATTTTACAGGAACCAATAAGAATAGAAATCAAATTTTATGCAACATTGTGAATATTGCATTTTTGAATTAAATTACACAAAAATTGACGATACCTTAAACTAGTGCAGGTGATTTCCTCATATGAAGTACAGTATACTGTATAAAGAACTGGTTAAGAAGGGATGTTCAATAACAACGAAATGAAAAACCAAATGCAATCATTATGGGAAGACATCACAAGTGACTATGACCACATGTGTTCTGACACCTGTGTCTTGTTTTGCTCACCTGTCCCGTTAAAGAGTTGAAAGAATAATAGTAATTCACTGTTAATTAGTAGAATTGGCCAAATTTAAAGGGAACAACAAATGAAACACAATGCCGTAAAAAGCAAATAAAAAATGCTAGTGGAATGAATGTTCATAGCTGGCGCCATTACATTTCATTAAAATAGTGATTATTGTGTATTGTATAGCTGGCCTAGTTTTACTTGAGAGCCTAGGTTTTGAAATCAGGCTCTCAAATAAAACTAGGTCACCATTAGGTAATAATCATTCCAATAAAATATTCCGATAGCAACATGTACTTTAATTCCCCAAAGAGGAGTAGTACGTAAGCGTGTTAAATCAGAGTCAATTGGGAGTTTTTGCAAACACGGAATGAAAAAGTGTGCCTCTTGGTCAAAAGGTGGCAGTGTTGAGCTCATTTGCTTAGGCTCTTGATCATGACATTTGAAAGTCTATTGATTTCTGATGTGGAACAGAGGTGTTTGAAAGAATGATGTAGGTAGAGGCATGTGATTAAAAAAAAACAAATGCAAGTAATCAGTGTAATGACAATAATTGCCACTATTGTGAAATTACCTGGAAATCGTGGTCAATATTGTTGAATTAATGTCCTCGTTAATCAGATGACAGGATATTTCATATCATATTTCTCATTTTAAGATAATGAGTTCATTTGTATGGAAGGCTTTGCGTGTAGTTCACGTGTCGATACAGCACTAACTCTTTTATTTTGGATAATCTCTTGAAATTGACAAGAAATAATGTCAGTTACTCCATTTCGATTTAGACAACATGAACATTTTTCAATTACGAAAGCAAAACAAGATTTTGTAGGCCTTAAATTTTTAATCTTATTCACCAAAATGTCAGGAGTCCACTCTATGCAACAGTCTGTGTATAATTCTATTCAGTTGCAGTACACGTAGACTAGCTTTGATGTTGGACTGCGCTTCCTTTAGAGTAATTTCCTCTTCTCAGTCGCACTCAGTTATTGCCTCTACTTTTCAGCAACTACATTGTCAGCTGGCTCAGTGGCGTCGGTCCGGTGGCTGGACTCAGTCTTAGCCTCGACTACGCTGACATCAAAGTCGACTCGTCTGCTCCCCTGAACATGCAACAACAAGCACATGACACGAGCGCCACACGTCTGGACACACTGATGGCTCACACCATGAAACTAGATGAGGAGGCTAAGCACGTGGATGCCACAAGAAACCCTATTACAGGTCCTCCGAAGAAACCAAAGGCAGCGAAGAGCTCCCCCAATGGTGGACAGGACGTGGTGTTACCAGGCAAGAGCAATACTGTCGACAAAGTTGGAGAAGGCGGGGTTGAATCTAGACAGTCCACATTTGATGATGGCTACAAAGACATGTCAGGTTTGAATGAAGAAGACGAGTTGGAAGGAAATGAGTTTGGCAACAGTCTCTATCTACTTGCCTGTGATTACGTTGAGCTGTTTCCTGATAGCCAGCCATTGTCCCTGAATGACGACCCAATTTTCCCTAGCTACACTGGTCCGGGGGATAAAGAAGAGACAGATAAGAAGGCAACCACTAAAGAAGCTCCGCCCAGTACGCCTCCAGCAAAGAGTGATAGAGAGGATAATAAGAAAGACGGAAAGGATAAAAAGAAAGAAGGACAGGATAAAAAGAAAGAAGGTGAGGATGCGAAGAAAGTATCTGAAAGCCTTCCATACCCAATAATGTGCGTGGTGTGAAGGGGTCATTTCTGTGATCTGTCATGCACTTGTCTTTTATTCACTTTTGTGAAATTCTCAATAAGATTTCCTTTATTTTGAACAATTAGATGATTAACAACTGGTAAATAATTTATATGCTAAATGAAATCTGAGATTTCAAAAATCTCTTGTCTTTAACATCACAAATAAAGTATGTAACGAAAGTATGGAAGCACGTTGATGCCTTGAAGTTTTTTTTTTAATCTGTTTTTCATGATAGTGATTTGTTTCTTTTAAAAACTTGTCCAAATAATTGAGATCAACTCACCTGTCGGTTAAGTTCTCTGTATATCCTGTAACGCCTTGTGCTTACTCAAAACAACTCTTGGTTTGTTAAACATATTTTATGACACTGATTGCGTGATTTTGTGAGACACAATTATAGTGGAGAGTTTGTTTGAAAAATGTACTGATTAAACATTGCTATAATGCAGTATAAGACCTGTGTATACTTTGAATCACTGTGTATTTTGTGTGGAAGTTTAAACATATTCACGTTGACACTTTGATCTTGAAGTTTTTATACAATGGTTTTTGTTAAGTTTTTGATTTTATTTATACTCTTGTGCAATATTTATTCATTTTCCAATAAACACCATTGTTCCTGAAGTTGTTTGTTGATTTTTTGCTATTCTTTCATTGTTGAAATTTTTAAATATGCTACATGTATATACTCAAAAGTGCGTCATGAATCGGGAACCGCCACTCGAAGTCTACTCGGTCAAATGTAGCAAGCAAAATGGCTTTTGACATTCCATGTGAAATTTTCAGTAGAGCAGTCGCTGTATTCGATCCATAAGGATAATTGGACTCAAATACCCCGTATGTGAAAAGTGGTTACCACAGGAAAGAAACAAAATGATACATACCTGGTTCTTCTGTCACACTGAGAAAGACCAACGCTCGACGATGGTCTTATATTTTACGTTGCACAATGCACATGTATAAAGCGGGGCCACCAAGCCCCCTTACCGCCAGACGTCGCCTTCCACAGGCCTCTCAACTTCAACACTTGTGTTTAAATCGGCGGCCGCTAAAACCATAAAAAATTCACAAAATCAGGAAACTTCTGAAATCGACTCACAGTCGACACGGCTTGGAGTTCATCAATAATTTCGATATCCACCAAGGAAAGCAAAAAGTGATGCGATTGTGTATTCCCTCTCGAGCCGCGTGCAGACTGCTTCTGCTCAACCACTGGGTGTTGTTGAAATCCATAGATCGACTTCTCCTCCCCTTACACGTGCGTCTATCAAATGTAAGACGTAGACTGTCCCCAACTGGCCATGATTATGGATCTACGACGAGCGTCTGCGTCCCCAATATTGTAATTTTATTTTGATTTTGATAAAATTGTAAGGTTCAAAAATATCTTAACAAAGGAATTAACTGAGATGTGCTTTTCATCTTTACCTCTTGTTGAACTGACAAACACAGAGGCAGAGAATGTGTCGCTGCATTCAAGAAGTTGTGCGTGCGTTTCAAATCAATCCAAATTTATTGAACAAGAGGGGGACCAGTCCCCAGTTTGCAATCATGAACGTACATGGCAAACGAACACAACACCATCATAGCCCCTTATATATACAAGTGCGTTGCACTCATGGCCTCGAGTTTAAACTGACCGTGGCCAGCATATTTGAGACTCGACTCAACAATTGACCTTATGTTTACAAAAAAAAACACTGATAACCATTGAAAATATAAAAATAACGTTTCAGTTTAACCACACACTCACCTATCACACGCACAATCTAATCAAGGGAACGAATAAAACAAACACATTGCGTAATGAGGGACCTCTCTTTCATTCAACCGCTGACGTTTCATGTGGAGAATTTATCGCTTACACTGGTGACCCTAAGCCCCAGACAACTTTTACGATGCCTATTCAGCACGCCCTTTGTATTGATGTAGATCTGAGCTAATGAAGTGGAAAGGTAATTGCTAGCATTACTGTCTCAACAAAGGTTGTTGTTAGTACCCCCATTTTTTTCTGACATTTGCAGAGTTATAGCCTGCAACTCTGGAGAGTAATTTTAACTCCATTATAAATATTACAAAATGACTAAAAAGGTTAACTTGTGTTTATCTTCACAAAGGGCCACTTCCCAAAGGAACCATAAGTTTCATATTGTTTTTTATTTAATTTTAATGTTTCTGCCCATTTGTTTTTTCCGTACCGGAAACGGGTTGATAATTTTTTTATCTAAGTTTTAAACTTGAAGTACCAAAACTGTGGTAGATTTTGATCGCCAGCAAAACTTAATTAGTTAAGTTCATTGTGAGACGACCCCTAAACTTACCACATTACAGGTACACTAAACATTTCACGTATCACTAAAGTTTAATCTTTCAGATTAGAAATCAAATTATAAAATATATACAAAAGTGCAAATATGGTGATAACCAAGCTGAAGATTTGTAATCTCTGGACAATTTTGGTGACACTGACTATATAACTATTCTAGCTCTTTGTCAGTAATAAAAAATGAAAAGTGGGCACAACAACTGTTTCCTGGTCAAAAATCTGGTTAAACGAGATTGAAAGAATATTAAAAAATGAATCCATTTGATATTGTTAACTCTGATCAGCGTTTGTATATCCACTGAGTATATCAATACGCGCGGTAGTTTATCTTCAATCGTACCCAATGGTTGTAGATTTTAGATTATTAGCTCATCGATTTTTAAAAATCGGAATCCGTACTTGGTTATTTTTTTTCAACTGAATACCGCCGTGTTGTTCGTTTATGACGAAAATTAGTGGTTAATGCATTTTGAAAATTCGCCATTATGCACACTCAGAGACGTTTAATACAGTTTATGCTGTTGCAGTTTTTTAAATCAACAGTTCGTTTAATGCAGATTTTTTTCATGAAAAGCATAAATGTTGAATGCCCCGTTTACAAAAGTTTGTCATTTTAAAAACAATTTCCAACCTCGTTCTGGAGAACAGTGCGTCAATGCATGGCAGCATTTATAAGTAACAGATGAATCTGATCAGGCATTTTTGAGATAGGATGATCCGAAGTTGGCCAAATTTGAACATTTTTGCACGAACTTAAATAACCTTAAGAAAAACTAAAAAAAATCAGAATCAGAGATGCCAACTTTGAACAAGTTTCTGCAAGTACTTAATATTCTATGTGTCGTCCAAAATTGGAAACATTAAGTCGACTGCCAGAAGTGCCAAAGTAAAGCATCAGTAGACCTGCGTTCCGTTCAAAATGTGAACTTTTGATTTCGACTCCTTACCGCTGTGGAATTGGTCTCAACTTGTTCCTGACTCAGATGAGAAATGATTTCCGGGTTTGCAATTCATTATTGCTGTAGACCATGCTCGACCCATCACGTGACACACCGTGACAATCCAACCTGGCGTGCGTTCAGTAACCCTAGGACCTAAGTAAAATCTAGCGAAAGTCACGTGTTCTCATTTAAAATACACAGCAGTATCTCACGTCATCTCGCGAAGTCTTGCTTTTAGCGAGGCCCTAGGGTTAATGAACAGAAGGCTGCATGGTCTCGAGCAATAACATCGCTTGTGTACGTGTGTGTGAAACGTATGAATGTGCCGCCTCAGTCAGCTCTATAGATGTAATACTACAAATGGTGATACATGTCTGTAAGGACTTGCTTTTGTTTTTTAATCACTTACTTGGTTATCTTATAAACTTAAACTCTGAAAAAAAACATTGCGTGAGATGAATTGACTGAATAGGAATGTTAAGCATGACGTCATTTTGACGACATTTTGACGACGTGTCTATTCTTCCGGGTTCAAATTGCGCCATCTACTGCTTTAACACGTCATCACTAAACATCCGAATTATCACCTCCATTGACCAAGGAACAATTTTGAGACAAATTTCAAAACTCTAAGTAGTTTAAAAGAAAATTCAATATTCTGATGGAAGGCGGGTTTATAGGCGTCTTTTAAACAGAGGAAATGTTTGCGTTTTCCACCAGTCATGAGTAGGAACTGCACTTCAGGCATTTTCCCCCAAGTGTCTTCGCATGTTAGTCTCTTCTGAACATTTTGAGACTACGTGGGGTGAAAATAAGTCTATCAATTTTTTGACGAAAAATATAAAATCGACATTATTTTGGTGCAGTATGGATGACAAGTGTCTCTTGTTTACTCCAGTGTTTGTGAAACAACGCGCTTTTTGAAAGAACCAAATCATAGGCGTAGGAAAGTTTTCTTTAGTAGGGCGTAGAGCGCAGCCTCCGACAAGATTCGCTTGCTTACTGCTCTCGCCCCTTGTTGGTGTAATTCAGTTTCATCCCCTCCAGGTCCGCCCCACATCTCTCCCCCTTTTGCCACCAGTTTCATCCCAGCACTAGCGACTCATATTTTTCTAGTCGGCCACTTTTATAAAGGCCGACTTCATGAGTGAGCCGGGGAACTTGTCCCCGCTTCCCCCGCTGCGCCTCCCGCTTCCTATACGCCTGTTGCTTGAACTCGAAAAAGTTTGCCGGGGTAGACTGCGTTTAAGACAGAAAATATGTCAACATCTTCCGTTTACGGTTGAGCCAAGTAAGTTCACCTCACTATCACCATCATCATCACCATCCTCATCACCGTTATCGTAGTCATCATCATCGTCGTCGTCGTCGTCTTCATCATCATCATCATCATCATCATCATCATCATCATCATCATCATCATCATCATCATCATCATCATCATGAGGTGACTGACACGGTGACCGAGCGTGCATGTATAAAACAGCTTTGAACGTTTGAATGATAATAGATAATATGCTAAACAAAGGCTGAACAAGGTTTATGCACTATTTAAATCATCAAATGAAGATTAAACAAAACCGCGTGATGTCTTTCGTGCTTGACATTTATACAGCGAATCCCTGTACAAGCATTTGATGCTCAAATTATTATAGAAAGTTTTATACACATGTCTGCTCTCATCGATTTCTAGGTTTGTTGTCTGTTGAGAACGTATTACTATTAAATTAAGTAAGCCAGCAATATTGTTTAATTCTGTATATGTATCTTCATCATGGTGAAATTCATAATTTATGATTGTGATTGTTTTTCATGATATCAGAGTTAACTTGGTTTTATTTTGAAATTTCATGCGGAGTTACACGTAGCTCTAACACAAAAGCTAACGTAAAGCTTTTACATTGGACAATGTGCTTTCCAAACATGATTTTTTTCTATTTCACATAGAATTGGGGTTCTGGTTGATATACGAGTGACAAACTGGTAATACTACGTATGCTTTTTGACTTTGTCGTCTACCCAGTGTGTATCGTGTTCTCCTGTACACGCGGAGAAGACAGCCTAAAACGTTGCATAATTTGTCGCCTTCAACATTTATCGTCGCACGGATGACAATACTTGCCTAGTGAGACAATATGTACTGTAAACACCTACACATATTGTCGCTCAGCCGACAATATATTTCTGTGTTGGCGGCACTTATTGTCGCGTTCGGCAAATATTATTGCCCGTGCGATGGCATGTGTTGAGGGCGACAATACAAGTCAAAACAGAGAGAACGTCGATGAGTCTGGACTTCCTTACTCAGGAGCTTGTGCATTGCTGAAATGAAGAACTTTTAGATTAATTTTCCTTGATAGGCCTTCGCCCGTCTGACCAAGATCGTCCATCCGCCGGCGCCTGGGAAATCTGTTCGATGTAATTACACGGCGTTCTATCTAAGCGCGTTCTCTTCTCATGAATGTCATTCTTTTCTCACAAGCCTGCATGGTTTCCTATGTTACGATTAACAGAAATTTTATCATGAAAATCTTTCTTTTCTAGTAAATCGCAAAGCCACGAGTCAGCACGTGCTTGGTATACAATGCAGGCCTATAAAACTGGACGTGCATGTATATATATATACCACTGGTACAAGCTGGTACAAATATTCTGTCTTGGATGGTGAGGCCAGGGAAGAAAACACACGCATGAATTTTAATGTTTACGGTGTTTCTGCACTAGAGCTCTCATGACCCATCTGAAACTGGAGTCCCTACCTGGAACAAGATTATAAGCTAGTCGGAAACAGAGCGCATGACTATTCAGGCTAGCAAATACAGCTGAATGTTCCCTGAGTTTCGATATGGACGCTATTAAATACGGCACGTTGTACTTATATGCAATTGATGCCCATATGCCGCAGAAATACAGATTTTACAAATGAGCCCAAGGTTTTATCGACAGTACACATACAGTAGACACGCTGTATTCGATTCAAGCGCGAGGCGATCCATTTGTGCGCTGCTGAACCTACGAGCAGGCTTGGAGAAGATGCAGTGAAGCTTCGTCGAAATATGCACTTAGATATAACACACGAAACGGGAAACACTTAAACCGTTAGCGATTGTAGACAATGCAGGGAAGCTTTCAGTGCAGTAATTATTGTACGAGTGAGGATGGACAACGGAGTGTGGAGTATAACCGTGACATGCAATAACGAGTCGGAAAATCGCGGGATCTGGGCATCCAGGTAGCAGCTCACGTGTTACTGCATTGCACGCACTCTCACTTATGTAAACCGTCGTCGGCATACAGGATTCATTCATACAGGTGAGTGAGACGCATTACGAATATTATGGTAAGTTTACGTCGGGTTCAAGTTTTCCGACTGATATACCAGCTTTTTTTCTATTTTGGCGTTTTGCCAAAGAGCTTAAATATTTTTTTACTGCTGCTTACAATCTTATGATGACGCGCGTGTTACCGTGCTGTGTCCGATGTTGAACGAGAGCCGTGGGAGCAGATTATGTCTAATAGCGCGTTACATTTTCTAGAGAAAGAAATCCCCTGTGTGGACTAAGATACTTCGAGTATTGACTGTTGTTCACTCATGCTAACACGATTTCTCCGGTGCAGTGTTTACGCGTTATGGACGGGATCCAAGGCGTTAGGTACGGTATTTGCTTATTGTTTACATGTATGTAATAGTGTTTCATAGAATCTAAGTGCCGAGAACACCGGCAGCGCGGATCCAGTATGACGATTAGAGGGAGTCTGACGACGAGACATATTTCACCGTTCGGTCAATGATGGAATAGGAGGTCCAAGCAGGGGGTTCGAACTGAACCCGCTGAATCCCCTATAGCTGCGCCTGAACGATGTCTAAAATCTAGTAACAATTGTCTAATAACAAACTGAAAAGATGGATTCTGTAACGTAATATTAGGTTCTAGTTTCAAGACTGTTCGTACATGTATGTTTTGATTTCACTTTATTATCCAAGATATAACCGAGCGATTGGCCTGTAAGCTGCTGAAATGCATACAAGCTGCAACGACATCGGCTGCTTTTGACATGAGTGAAGGAATTAGTAGTTATAGAATGTACAATATAATCTTGAAGTCGACACTTATCTAGTCACATTGAAAAGTCAAATTAAAGAATTCAATCGTATTGATTAATGCTAAACATGAACGCACTGAATTGAAATCCTGATACTGTATACCCCGCACTCAGACCAGGGGGGTACTCGACTAGATTGTTAACAGTGGTACAGGTGAAGTTCTAGGATACCCTCTGCGAAGTTGAAAAAGGGACAATATGTATGTTTATTAATCAGACAAACTAACAAACTTTCCAGTCGCTTCGACCTATATCCGGAACTGAGTATGGGAGACAATTCCCACAATATATAACGTATTTGTGAGGAGTTTTAATCGCCCTTTTCAAGGACAGAAACACCACCCTTAGGAATTACCTCCGTAACCCTCTCGTAGACATTCGTCGACAAGTGTCTTTTTAACCGCCAGAAGCCTAGATGCCGTGTTGTCAAAAGTGAAAATTATCGATCTTTTGCAAAACATAAATCAGATTTTCGTGGTTGAAAAACACTGAGAAAGCTTGTTCAGAGTTTCAAACTCCCGAAATGATCTATTTTGTAGAAAGTTAAGTCGTAAAAGGTATTTTGCAAGAAAATAGGTAGTGAAAAGGTCACCCAGGTTAGACATGAACGTCCCGTATACCTGTTCTGTGGGAGTACCCCCGGTTGGCTCCGACTACCGTTGGACTTGCTCGCTGTATAACGGCTTCCGTCAATGACTTAATAATCTGAGATGCGCTTAATATTATTCACGATGGTTTAGTGTGCTGGTAACTAATAGCCTAGATGCTGACAACTGAGACACGGGCATCAGTATTGGAACAGTTTTCAATTGTCTTTTGGTCAAGTTTGCACTTGGAGGGCACTAAACATTTCGCTATTTTATTGTTCGATTAAAGGAAGATGTGGAAATAAAAAGTTCCACGTAGACCCAAGAAACCAGTCTCAAAAACGCCAGACCACGTCGTCACGGCTTTACAAGTGAAGCACGTGATAACAGTAACTGTTCTTGCTATATTGTCATGGGTCTGCGGCCGGGAAGGTCCTTTCGCACGAAGATTTAGGATGGCTGGCCAGTGGTCGTTATATACTCTTCAGTGCGTCAGACCATTATTGTCACCGTGTGATGCAGGTGTGTTTTCTATAAGGTCTATTGTGTTGGACCTATATGGTGTAAAAATGCAAGTAAAGTGCTGAACCTAAACGGACTCCTGCCTACTGGAGGATCGTCCTTATATGTATATTAGAAGCGCCGCTTCAGCCGAGCTGGCCTCGTTCCTCCCCAATATGAGGACTCAACTAGTCGGCTCCGAACACTCTAAATTATATTAATAATAAAAACAATAATAACAATTATAATGATAATGATGATAATATGTAAATCTAAGTAATACCAGTTGAGTATCCACTTTCCACTGTAAATTGTACCAGTTTTTCACTTTCGCCTGTTAAAAAGGAATCTATAAAATACATTAGACACCGTCTTTTTGTTATTATTATTCTGTGCAAATTAAGTTAAAACGGTACTGAACTCGTGCGGTTTTCGGTCAAAAATCAAATTTTTATTTAGGCCCATGACCGCTCTAAAATTGGTCTCGTATTGTTCCTTATTCAGTTGCAAAGTCACGTGATTTCTGGGCCCAAGGAGAACTAATGACCAACTGTCAATTCTCTCCAAGTCCAGTACCTAGGAACAAGTTGATACCAATTTCGTAACGGTATGTGGTCTAAGTTACCTTTTTTAACAAAAAGGCTTAACGCCGCTTTAATCGGAACCCTAAACAATATCTTAGCGACTGTGACTAAATATCTTAGGCAACACTAGCGCATTGTGTTACTTAGGTAACTGTCAGATTATCTCTGCGTGTAACCGGGTATTTTCAAATGAAAAATCCATGACATTATCTTGTAATATCGGGAATCAACTGCAGAAGCCAATGCCACATACTGACCATTTCTGATAACTTTCTGCTTCCTTTTCTCGTAAATTCTCCCTTTATCGAACTATTTTTGAGCGGGCTCACGAAATGCCGTTGATTTCCACGACATGTTTGGCAGTTCTAGGTCAGCCGACTCTCGTGGACGAGACGGCCTCCCCACCTGATGACTACGGGTATAGGTGGCGCTGTGGCTCAAGGTGTAGTTGAGCCACAGACTACTGTGCAGTTCCGTGTATGCATACGGATTGAAATTTATTCTTTTTTCGGAATGGTCATTCCGAATTGCCAAAAACATAACAATCAACTCATTCATTAAAGTGTATTCCCCATGGGTTATAAAAGGTATAAATTTTTGCCTTGAACGCTGGTGCATGAATGGCTGCCAATCTGTCCGTTAGAACGTAGATCATGAAAATTAATACTGCATTTCATTAAGATCAGTGTGCCTCACTTCGGCTAATTGCAACCGTATATGATAATTTTAAATGACGTGCATGGCCTGATTGTGCTAAGTTCAAAACAGTTAAGTGTGTCTCTCTTTCGTGACTCATAAGTCCGTGATTACTGCCAGTTCCGATACGTCAATTTGTATATCATAACGGAGTAACGTAAGCTTATACAAAAAGTGAAAGAGTTGCAAGATGGCCTGGCCACATAATAATGATTCGTTTTTTACTATAACGCAGTCTTTGTAAATGCTCTATGAAGTAAAATTACCAGATACTACGATGACACTCTTTGGGAGGCTAAAAAATCCTATATCAACTCACTGAAGAATAAAAGAAATACCTCCCCGCTGTCACCAGTTTTAGGACGTAAATAATTTAAAAGCGGTTTACTTCACAATCCCGAAAAACTCTCGTTCCTTGGTCGGTGAATTTCTTATTTTTTTATTTGAAACTTAGCGTGCAGCCAGAGACAAAATCCATTATCCAGTTCTTAGTGAAAAGCACTTTCGTAAGACGTGCGTTGCGTGAATACTCTACGGGCCACTCAAAAGAAGAAAGTAATCCGCCATGCTCATCAGGCTAACTCAGGTGTCAGTGAGTTAAGTGTCTAATTTTGTAACATGGTCCAGAAGGATTTATATTCCATTTTGGTTTTGTCTGGTAAAAAGACTTTTCTGTCCAAAGGACTGTTTATTCAATTTTAAGTACATAAATAATTTAGAGAGATTGAAACCCCGTTATGAAACGGCTCGGGATTACGCTATGCAAAAGAACCTATACATATGAGTAACGTTTCAATAGTAATTGCCGCTAACAGATCCTTTTTAATGGTGCTAAATCTCTAAAAGGCTATTGTAGTCTCGAACCCAGTCTCTAGTAGCGTTTGAGTCGGGTGAAGATGGCTCGCTGGTTCCCTACGTGCCTAGCCAGCGCGCTGGCTACCGACCACCAACGCGGCACGCACGGAACCACCGAGGTGGAGATGGCTGACACCTGCCGCGATTCTTGATTTGCCAATCGGATGAGGTCAGCCTAAGTCACTTCCACACATTTACTCATGTTATAAGTTGACTGGAACTGTATCCCAAAACATAAACCAGGGAATGAAAGTTGAGATCATGCCCACTGCAGGCGCGCATGTCTATAGTGCAGAAGCCATCTATTTCGTCGATCTCCGAGTCATGAAGGTTATCTAAAAATGAAACTACAAGAAAGAATGGCAAGAAAGATTCAAAATGTTGAAATGCGCTAGCAAATCGGATCGCATAGCTTAGAGGCTCAATGGTGAAAAATTTGAACACTGACATGGAGTCGCGGTTTAGATCTTTACCACACTGAGGGCGCAGTTGCTGCTACCGACCCTCGACAAAACTTCGGCGAGTACTACCAGGGTAGAGTTCAGTAGCTGTCTTGCGACTACAAAAATCTAACCAAAATGACATGTTCTCATTTAAAATACACGGCAATATCTCACTTAATTTCGCGAAGTCTTGCTTTTTAGCGTGGTCCTAGTAGCATTACCGAGTCTACCTAGAGTACATACTATGCAAATAGAGTCTGGGTTCGAGAGTAATTCAGTCTCTAAAAGTGATGTATTTACTTCATGGTATGCCAAAGATATTACATGTACTTAGATCCGGTCAGATTATCATCACATAGAACCAGAAAAGATATTTTCAAACCGGAAAAAACGTATTGTTCCTATCCGATAGGTGTGCATCACGTGACCACCTACGCCTTTGATAACTGTACATCGTTTTCACTCTACTGCTCCCGTTACTCGTAAACTAACTTTTTGTCGAACTATTATAGAGCGAGCTCACGAAATGTCGTCGATTTCCACGACTTGTTGTTTGGCAGTTCTAGATGAGTCGACTCGTGGACGAGACGGTCTCGAAATCTGGTGATCCGATGTGTGTGTGTGCATGTATGCACGTATTATCTGCAGCGCTCACTAGTTATTATTAACAATTGAAAGACCCAAGACTCTGTTCCCCAAGTTATGTGTGCCGCCCAGTCGAGGAGGCATTTTGTTATCTCGTCTAGAAGGTCTATAGTATCAGGTTAACTTGGCTTTGCTACGACCTCGGGCCATTGCGTTAAGTATTTAGTTTTTGATGCTGATTAAGGTAGCATTGTTCAACAGGTGGCGTTTCGATAACCCGTTCTCTCGACTGCCTGGGCATTGTGTTGATCTGACTTTGAATCCAGTTACCCTCCACTACTCCCCCCACCCCCCCGCACCCCCCCGCACCCCCCAGCTGAATATGGTTTTCTGCCAAGTTAAGGACGGAAAAGCGTCATTCAAGCTTACGTGCTGACATACCCCGGAACGGATGTCCGTTAGCATCAGTTGTTCTTCAAGTGACCATAAATTGCTTTAATTGGAAATTTTCATGTCTTCGGACTGTTAATAGACGTGTTAAATATTTAAATGGGAATGGATCTTTTCACTACAATGAAGGATTTTAATAGGCTCTTATTGATAATGTACAATAACAGACATATTTTAAATGCCGAGCAGTTTGTAAAAAGGAAGGGATATGTGCATATCGGATAAAAAGCTTAATGCGCTCTTTTGAAAAGGAAGGCAGTGTTTGCAGTTTTTAGTTATTGTTTTGACTTAACACCGAAGCATTGTAGGTAATTTCAGGAATTGTACTCTCACAAAATTATGACGCGTGGGGCGCGTTCCGTAGAAGCAAGACACTCGCGAGTAAAAGTAGTACGATCACGTGCTTCGCTTGAAATACATGGGGATATCTCTAGAAGACTTGCGTGATGTCGCTTTTCTCGCAAGGAACTTGCTCAACGGAACGCTGTCCTCTACTATCCTTTCCTAATGCAGCTGTTAAACCGTAGTTCAAAACCTTTGAATAATTGTTTTGGTTCATGCTATGTGGTGGAATCCTTTGTTTTGGTTCTTTGGATCGGCGAGTTAGCGTTCCTAATTACTCATAATAGAACCATAAAATGTATTTTGATAACCGCCACTAACTTGGTTTTCAAGAGTTTGAAGTTTGTGACTTCGGTTTGAACTAGCGAAACTTTTTAAATTACCACTATTTTAAAAATTAAGGCGGTGTTCAGTGTTGGATGTCAATCGCCTATAGGTACGTGAAAGTAAACAGGAAGTAAACACGTCATGTCACATCATCGTAGAGTTAACTCCAACGGTTTAAATTCTATTGTGCTTTGATATCTAATTCATGTTCACATCACAAATCGTTGACATCGACATAGTCTAATGTCATTTATTGAGTGGTTGTTATGCGATCCGGCTGCTGGTCTGCAGCCGAAGGGGTTGTGAGTTCGATTCTGCGTTTAAGCTGATTTCAGAAAAGCAGTGATTTTAAAGTCGTGTGGCACTGACACAGAATTCCTAGCACATACACGTTTCTCGCAAAAAATTGGAGTTGTCGTAATCACTCGTGTGCTGACGAACAACAGAAATTTATTTATTTCCACTACTGATCTTGTAAACATGTGCAATGTTTTTGGTCGCAGTCTAGTGTGATAGCCCCGACAAACGCTATTAGGCCATGACTACCGTAACTACGACGAGCGTAAAGTTAATATGGTGGAAGTCATTTAGGCCTAAAAGTATACTGCATGCAACCACAGATTCTCTACGAGAACCCAGCCAAAAAAAAAAACAAGATCTAATAAGACTTCGCAAGATATCGCGATGTATTACAACCGAAGCACGTGATCATACTGGCTTCCTTCGCGAGATTCTTGCGTCCGCGGAACTCAGTCCAGGACTACGCGGAGAAGGACTGCAGTCATCAGAGAGCACAACATTTCCACCGGATCCAATAGCTGCACCCCTTGTAGAAAGACAACACACGTTATCTAAAAGCCACCGCAGACGGAGAACTGTACGAGATGACCTGTTTCAGCCTCAAGTGAATGGGAGCTGAGCTGACAATTCATGTTGAGGCAGGGGCAACTGAATGAAGTGGCAAGTTCATTCGTTGTTGTATTTCTAAGTTTTGACGTAAGCTGTGAGCTCAGCTATCGTTCATTTGAGGCAGACAACTCACCCCGTAGATCTCCGTCTGCGGTGAGCCTGACTGAGCTTGGTAAATGAATATCTTACGGATGACGTCATGCATTTTCGAAACCATGTACTCAGCTATATTTGAGAGTGGGGATGTGGAATCTGACAATGTTCAAACGACTTACCAAATAAGAGAAAAAAAACTTCGTCTCGAATGCATGTTGTAAACGACATTCAACCTACTACCAACTGAGATGTGATGACGGGTTTACAGAGATTCAAATTTGGCTCGTATAATATAACATCGTGCTATCTCAAATACTTTTATTGATTTGTTTCTCAATGCTTTGATGGTAGTTCATGGACTTTATGAGATGTGGCTACAACAGGATAAATTTACTGGGCTATAATAACGAATTTGCCAGTTTTACTTCTACAATCTCAACACCATGGGATTTTGATGTTAAGACGCGCTACTTACGCTCAGTGGTCAAACCCTTGGTGTAAATCATTAAAACACCCCTAACTCTTGGACTAGTCCTCACATAAACGAGGGCAAAAAATAGAGCCTCAGCCGCTGGAACAATGGTGTTTGTTGCAAAATTATTTATTAATTAGGCGGTTTGCACTATACATTGTCCAAGTGAAATGTTGACAGACTGGCTTTATTGATTGCCTCGTTTTCACTTTTGATATGATTCCCTCGATGACATTTCCAACTCTGAACCGGAACCATCTTTTTGTGCAATTAAGCTGAGCCAAACTGCATCCAAAGTCAGCCAACCGCAGAAAAATTCAATTTGTACTAAAATTAAACAGTGTTATGGGCACATTACGTGGACTACGTAGACTAGTTTTATTGACGTAGATCCAGGACAAATTCCACGAAATTCGGTTTCTTTTTTGTATTGTGCACGAATTAAACATCAGATGAGCAAGTATCTTGTAACCGTAGACTTCCAATTCACCGCGTTTGCTCCATCAAATTATTGTTCTTGTTCAGAAACCCAATATCTTGAAATTGTATGCATGAGATGGTATCTCGTATTGCCATAAAATTTTAACACGACCGAACGATGTCCTCAAGATACAACTGCGTAATGGTTAATACAAGTATCATGCTTGCAGTAATAGTTTTACACGTATCACGATTCCAGTGCAAATGATCGTTTCCCAGAAATCGATGAAAACGTATCATTTCCATTGTCGTGTAAACAAAATTTGTTGCAAAGCTCTAACCAACTGGAGCATTTAAATATCAGATGTCAATTTGTGAAAAACGTCTCCCAGCGGAAGCTGTTCTCATATCTAAACACATGAAAATTACAAAAAATATTCGTCACATACTCGAAATATTATATTGCGAAATTGCGTTTGGCTGATATTTATGCATGAGTTAAACATCCTGCATTTTATTGAAAGAGGACTTCAAGAGAAGGTTCAATGGTCACGACAGTCGATGTTTGTTTCAAAGGAATATGTTACCCAGTAGCAGAGAATGACTGCATGGAAAGAAGTGATAGCGCACCACAGTGAAAATAAGCCCTTAAATTTGATCAAGCCCTTCTTTCCACTCGTACTTTTTGTCATATTTTCCCTTTTCTTCGTGAGTCGCTTTTAATTCCTTTGAACAAGTGTGAACTGAGCAAATTAAGAAAACAGCGCCATCTGTAACTAGGAAGACAACAGCAGATACACAAAGAAACAGACCAACAATCAGAGCAACGACAACAACAACACAACAACAACAACAGCAACAGCTTGAAAAACGACGAAAACAAAACAATAGTAACGTCAGCAACAACAACAATAACAATAACAACAACAGTCACATTAACAATAAGAATGGCAACACCAACCCTAAACAAGAAGAGCACCACCACCACCACCAACATCATCATCCAAAACAACGACGGTGACAACAGCGACAAAAATACCGCCAACATCAGTTACCTCAACAACAACAGTAGCGCCACCACCAACAATAACACCGGCAGATACAACAAACACTACCAGTAGCAATAACAATGATGTATGCACGTGCAACGGAAGCATGTTTACAAATTCCTCTGTTTGCAGAAAAGATGTGTATTAGCCGTAGCCCAGTCCCGAAATTCCATCAAATTGTCCAAAAACTCTGTTTCTAACCCTTCTTGTCAGTGCATAATTATTTGCGTGTAAATCTCGAGTATACGTGTTTACGAGGCGAACTATATTTACAATCCTTATTTGTTCTCAGATTAATACGTGTGTGCGTGCGTGCGTGCGTGCGTACGTGCGTGCCTGTGTGTGTGTGTGTGTGTGTGTGTGTGTGTGTGTGTGTGTGNGCGTGCGTGTGTGTGTGTGTGTGTGTGTGTGTACCGACGACTCCCACGGGCACGTTGGCACTTCTAAACGTTCATTACGAGGGTAGACTATACTCCTGCCGCACCATTCGCTCGGGCTTTGTAGTAGTTTCTTTTTCAACAAGGTACTTTTCTTGCGAATTAGAATTCTTTTATCCTAAAAAGTATTTAAATTTTTCTGTACCCAGCCCTTTTCTTATCAATCGCACCTTTTCTTATGAACGGCATTCGTTTCTTGGGAGCAATTTTGTAATTTAATGCTCGGGAAAAAAATCGCTGTTCATGAGAAGAAAATTGAGTTCATAGGGAATACAACTGCGGCTTATGCAGTGATGGATCAACCGTATGAAGTCACTGAAGCTTAAAGTGGCATTTCGCTGTTGTTTAGCTGTCAAAATTGAATTCGTAACCGAAGCGCATTGAGGCTAAAAAATGACTACGCTAATCCGATCTTGAATTCTTGTCGAATGAGTCAGTATCTCGAATCCGGGATTGCGTACATATGCTATTCTCGAATTCGCAATTTTAGTGTTGGACAACCCCAATAAAATGTGAATAGTTTTTGGGGGTCTCTCACACTTTCAATTTTCTTCTTGTTAACGGAAGTAGAATCCAACCACGATAAATAATATTGTGAGGTCGAATTTGTGAGAGCTAAGACCACTGAGGTGAGAGTTACAGGCATAATTCTATTTTCGTTTTTAGCCAGACAAACGGGGCAAAATGCTACTTTAAGCTTCAGCCACGGTACGGGAGGGTGCCCAAGTGCTGCATTTTCCATTGTTAGCCAAGGCACTATATAGGACCCACACAACCAAATAGGAACCCATCTCGCTATGATAGGGCCCTACTACTTGTAGTGGATTAATGAGTGCTTTGAAATCTGTGTAAAGACATCGACGTTGGCTACATGTTTTAGAGGTGTTGGCTTACTAGGGTGGCGAAGAGATGGCAACGGGAAGGTGGCGATGGGAGTGTGGCGACCGGAAAGGTGGAGACGGGAGTTGACGATGGGAGTGTGTCGATCGAGGAGGTGGTGGCGGGGAGGTGACAATGCCGGGACTGTGGCGATCAGGGAGTGGGTGACAGGGAGGTGGCGATGACAGTGTGGCGACCGGAAAGGTGGAGACGGGAGTTGACCATGTGAGTGTGTCGTTCGGGTGGTGGTGGCGGGGAGGCGACAATGCCGGGAGTGTGTCAACCGGGGATGTGGTGACGGGGAAGACTGGCGGTAGGGGGCAGGAGTAAAGACTGGAGAGGCGATGAAGATGTCACGGACAGGGGACACAGCCTATGTTATGGCCCTCGTAGCAGACAAAGCTGCAGGGTCCCGAAAATGTAGATCCGCCAACAACTTCGAGTTTTTTTATTTTGATTGATGTCTGAAAATGGACACACCTAATAATGGAGATAATAAAAGGTGTTAAGTTAATGAGAACATTTGAGAGGACCGTGTGATGACGAAGTTAAGATTGTTCAATATAGAAGCCAGTTTGATATGCGTTTGTTGTGTTTAACTAGTATGCCTGGGATCAAGTCATAGGAACTCACACATTACTATGTTAATTGGAGCTGAAGCGAAGAAACGGTTGAAACGGTGTACAATGGATCTGACTGCCTATGAAAATTAAAATTGAATGTTATGCCTATCGGTTGTTACGTGGTTACCGTGGCAACATTTCATACATGCATGAAGAAACAGCTAGGGAATCAAGTGCGTTATTCATTCGCCATCAGCACATTTCAATTGTGTGGCACCAGTTTAATTTGGAAGAATACTTTTCACGTCAATTCATAAGGATAATCAAGCTGTTTTTCTTGAAAGACTCGTTTTCTGCAAAATGAAAAGTACTGTGTTTTTCGCTGTACACCCCCGCATAGAGCGACCCGTTTGTTGTTTGTTTTTCTTTTGTTGACTTGATTGCTTCACGGGCTCCAAGATGTCTGGGAACAGTATTTTAAAATGAAGCAGTTTTTAGAGGGAAATTGCATTTCAGTTTTTTGACCGATATCAGCTTGTTATTGGGTGGAACTCTTTTTCGAGATTTTTAGTGGGGCATGTTAGCATTTCAAATTCAGCACAATTGTTCTAGTAATGGAATGGAGTTTAACTAATCTTTTGAATTTGAATTCGGATATTGCACCGCAAAGTTGATCTTTTATTAATTTAGAGTTGACCAAAATGGCACTGAAAAGTTTCATCTCATTAATTGCCATAAATCTGTTTCTTGGACTTTGAGATATCAACCACAGTGCTTGTAAGTGGTTGATCTTTTTACAGACAGGTTACGTTCTGGTCATTCACAGGTGAGCACGAAGCACTCGCTAAAAAACTCCTTTCATTCAGTAGACGTTTCATAGTTCTACCCATCTTCAAGGGATTTCATCTACTGCCCTGTTTTCTTTTTTCAAATGCAGTGTGCGCGGCTGTCGGCTGGTTAATTAAGGGACACTACAGATAAGTAGGTGAGGAGTAAAGAACATGATGGAAAACAGCACTTGTCACTCGAACTGAAAACATGAGTCCACTGCAATATGTTTTGTTGCTAGTACGACAAAGCAAACAACATAGAAAAATAAGAATTAGAAATGCATCGAATCATGAGCTGCAGTCACACCAACGTTTTAAATTCGTCGTGTGCAAACAAACTTAAAAGGTTTTACATTTGGAACATTTTAAAACTCAAAACGCATTGAACAGAAAGTTTAGCTATTCAAGAACGTTTTTTGTAAATTTGTAGTGGACCAATATACAAAATAAGAAAATTCGAAAAAATCAACGATAAATTAAAATTGTCGAACCCCCTTAAACCCTTTTAAATCCGTTTTGTGTAACAAAGCGTACAGCTGAAACATTTTACGACAACACACATGACATGGTATATGCTTGATTCTACTGAAAAAGAAAGAGCCCTCGTCGAGTGATGACGTTTCGCGCAATTCCGCTTGACCATTAACAGTTCGAAAGACAGGCAGCTTCCGTTCAACTCCGCTAAAACGATCTTGCGGTGAAGCTTGTCAAGCAAACAGAACGCATTTTAAGTCAAAACGTTTTAGCTAAAACATTTTAAATTAATGGTCGTGTGAATACAACCATTACCTGTTATCTAAAATCTACTACTTATAATGCGTTTAAGTTTCAAAACGTTTAAAAAGGCATGGGATGCGAAAACTCGTAAAAACTTCTTTTAAACAGATCTTGGGGAATCTACTTCTTAGGGATGCTATCGTGAGAGTTATTCACTTTGAATAATGCAAGAATTTCTAAAAAAATCGCCAGATTCATTATTTTTGAAACAGACGAAATATAAACTTTTTCATTCTAATACAGTTTTCAAATTCCCCGCCCCTAATAATACATATATGCGCGCATGCGCTCAAAAATTGGATTGGGTGCTTGAAATCGCCATTGTTTTCTATTCATCAAAGGTCAAAGGTCTGTTTCAGTGGTAGAGAACCATTTTGAATAATGCAGTCAAAGCTCAAGCGTTTTAAGGTGCTCGTATGATGACTCAGAATAGATTAGCAAGTCTTTTTCGCGAGCGATTCCAAGTGCACACCGACACCCGCAAAACAATAAAATCCATTCCGTTTTTTGCAATTTCATTACAAATTGCCAATTTTCACAGATGTTTGCCAATATTCTCGAAACCTTGTTGAATATGCATAAAATACTCGGTCCTTTATCGAGCATTGGCAGAGCATTTGGCTGCGAACGCGAAGGCTCCCTGGTCGAATTCGTGCTGAACCCGACAATGTCACTTTTAAGTTTTTAGACATTTTTTACATGCAACACCCTGCCGTGGACACGCATCAAACAAATTTTGAAATTAAAATTTGCGGTCTATCTATCGGGTGTATAAACGATTGCGCAAGTCTGAATATCTCGCAGAAATTTCAATCACTTACGTACTTTTGAGGCCTACACTTATGTCGTGTCCAAATAGGCAATTATACTAGCGCAAATTGCACCTGGGACAACCGCATGCCCAGACTACAGTCACGTAATTGGTGCCAAGGACGTGGAACAGGGCGCAAATCACGCACATGTCATTGTAGTGCGTTTAGTATTATAATCGGCCACATGGCGGGAGTTTAAGAAACAACAGTGCGATATTTGCCCGAAATATTCCGTTGGTCTATTTTATTTATTGAAATTTAGTAATGAAAACGAAAGCAAAAAACGAATTCGGTGGGAAACTTGTAATTTTGGCGCGAAAAGCAGTGATGCACTCGGATAAACTCAGTTGCGCAAGCACGTAGCTAATAATTACTTCTGTCTTGCCCCATTTTGCGATTCACAGCGGCACTTGAAGTTGGGCAAGTTGATCGGGCGCAAGTTGCGCTAGACCTCGAAGTTGCGCTTAAACTAACACAAGTTACACCTGGGTCAACTTGTGCTAGTTATAAAGTGCCCGCCTGCACACAGCTTTAGTTCAGTGATGCCGTGCTTTCGGAGATTCTGAAGCTAGAACGTAGCGCTGAGATTCCGTGATTCCGATGATACTTTTCTCGAGAGGTTAGTTACTATAATCTCATGAATACCGCCTTAATGAAAATGTGAGTTATTAAAATTTCCTATCATTCTTATCTTCATTGCAGGTTTAATTGAGAGCACGTGTTCTCTGAAACTATGTAAGTTCTTCATCATAGCCAGTCATGAGTGCCTGATTCCATGAAACAGTCCCAAATAGGGACTCAAGTAGGTTCCCTAAATCTACTGCGTATTTATGGACTTGTGAAAACACTGATTGTCCTTTCTTCTGCTGGTTTAGTTTCATTACTAAGTCAATTTTTGGATTTGATACAAATCGAGAGTCAACTCGACGTTGAATTATCAATATTATCGAAAATAAACACGGACCTTTTCAGGCAACGCCCCTAACGTAAGGACCAAGTCCCTACTCATTTTCGTTGAATTCAGGGCTTAGTTTTTAGTTATATCATTAGAAAATGTCATAAATCAAAAAGGAGCTCATAAAAAAGACGAAAAGATACCAAAAGATAACATCTGTGAGTAAAGAAAGACACAATTAGAAAAAAAGATTTAGGAAACTTAGTTGAGTTCATATTTGGTACTGTTTCGTGCAACCCAGCACAGAAACCTAAAAGTGTAAGACTCAGTAAATTAATGGACTTAAAATGAAATATTTGGAATATTAAACATTAAAGCGGCTACAAACCCGCCTTTCGTCAAAAATAACTTTTGATTTAAATCATTTATAGTTCTAAATTTAATACTAAGTTGTTCCTTAATCGTATTAGAGGGATTCCTAGGCTTGGGCAGAACAGAAATATCGTTAGTTCATAATTTTTTTTTAGCTTTGTCTGAAGAAATATCGAATTGTCAGAACAATCCAAGCCTAGAGACTACGTCTAAAATGAGTAAAGAACAAGACTTAGGAATAAAAGCATGAAAATTTTGAGACATTCAGTTGAGAAAACAGATAAAGTTTGAGTCTAATACTGGAATAAAAACTTATAAAAATTAGCCACGTTGCGCTCGCATCTCACTTAGGAATGTTTAGCATTACGTCATTTTGACGTCATTATGACTTTTTAGACCCAGTGTGACGGCATGTTTATTCTTATTTCCGGGTTCAAATTGCGTCATCTGCTGCCATGACACGTCATCACTAAGCATCCGAATACCAGTTTTAGATCCGTGAGTGGCCTAAATCAAATTTTTTGACAGAAAGCATGAATTTAATGCCTCTTTAACTTTATGTTCGTTTATCTCGAGAATAGATCCACTATTGGTTAGCATGATTAGTCATGTAAATTTGTTTTAAAAGAACATCATCGGTTTTGCGGCCGAAAAACGAATTTTGTGGATTTCTGTTGGATGGGACAGACTACTTAATTTACTACCTTTAACCAGCCTTATAAGATACCAAAATCCGCTAGACTTTTATCAATTTATTACAAATCGCCAATTCTTGCCGCTGTCTGCCAGACATTCGCTGAAAACGAGGTCAGTGACCTTACCACTTAAACGCGCTTAAAATACTCTTGCCGTTTATCCAATGGGATTTAGCTCCGACGGTTGAGAATTAGGCAGCGACCGCCGGGGTTCCGGGTTTTATTCTGCGTTGGGGCTGATCTCCGAAAATCATTTTTATCGCCTCGGCCGATAATATCTCTGACGATGATGATGATGATGATGATGATGATGATGATGTTAATATTAATAATAATAATATTAATAATAATAATAACAACAATACTACTACTACTACTACTAATGGTGATGATGACCATGATGATTTTAATAATAATAATGATGGTGATGATGATGATGATTAGGATGATGAGGATGATGATGATGATGATGATGATGATAATAACAACAGCAATACTACTCCTACTAATGATGATGACGATCATGAGACCATGATCACGATGAGACAGTGTGGCTCAGTGATTTGAGCTCCGGGCTCCCGTTAGGGAGACCCGGGTTCGAATCCTGGCTTTACTGGCAGACAATCGAGCATAGCACAAAATGAGTCTGCTACTCCTCTGAATTCGGTCTTACTAGAGAACGTAAGCAAGGGAGTGAATGAGAGCCTGGATTTAATGAGAAAGTGATTTCTGGGGCAGTGCTCATATTAATTATCATGATGACAATGACGATGACGATCATGATGACACTAATATTAATAGTAATAACAGAATAAATACTATCAATTATGGAAACAGTAATGATAAAAATAACGGTAAAGATAATAGTAACGACACAGCAATAGGAATGTTGATAGTAACAGTATTAAAAGTCCTTAGCGCTTCATACACAACGTATTGCTTACTTAAGCTCACATTAATGTTAGCTTAAATTGTAACTAAAACACGTTGAATCAATTCCAAATATGTAAATATAATCCTAAGTGTATTAAATACAGATAGGTTATTTGCGTGTGGAGAAAGCAATAAGACGAAGCATTCCATCAACACGTGGCTTGTATTTGGCAAAGAACTCACGCATAGGAGATAGAAGAGGACAACGGCTAATTAAATTACGCTGCGCTATTCCGAGATAAAAGCATTTCTCTCACCTGAGACTAAATATCGAGTTAATATATTCTTGCTTCCGAAGGAGATTCATGTTAATTATCGATTTTACTTTCTCGTCTATTGTTCAGCGCTGCTTCATTGCAACAAAATTTACCGCGCGAAACCGACCCTCAAGTATGGCGAACGAGAACAGACTGTTTGTAAAAAAATATTGATTTTGCTGTGGAACAGCGGAGGCGAGTGTAGGGTATAATGGGTGAGACGTAGCGCTATATAGTAGTTATCATTAATGGGTGCGTGTAACACACATTGTTCAATTCATTGTGCTTCAAAGAACATGGATAGTGTCCCTTATCGGTCAGCGGTCAGATTAGGTCGAGGTAAGCGTTGCATGGATTTATTATAAAGCAAAACTTGTAGACAGCAAACTCAAGTCTTAAGACAATGCTTACTTTCCTGTGAGTAGATTATTATTGCTAGTCCAAATGCACGTGACAACTGTTTGCAATAACTCTGTAGAAGCTTACGAATCCATTTGACTGGGCTGAAGTTATTCTCTTTTGGCTGTATCCCTAGAGTCTAAGCGTGCGATTATAAAACTATTAGGACAGTGCGTTATTGGTCATCGATTAAAAACATCCACAGGCTTATCAAGTATCTGATGACAAATGACTGTCTGGTTTATTGTTCCTGAACAGATCAGTGAAGTCGGTAATGGGATTTTCCGGAAACAGCAAGAATAGGCCCGTGAGCCTATAGTCGGAACATGCACCATTTAGGGTTTCCCAGAATGAACAGTATCAGCGAGTGTCAAGCAAAATAAGACTTACGTGAGACAGGAAATAGTCAATTTCAGCTCGTTTTTGGCTTATCTACAATCTAAACTGGTACCATTGGTGGTATAAACCTTCACAACTAAAAATGTTGATTCCCATTCCATGTAAGTGTCGAGGGCCCTATCTGTTTAGCCGCTACATAGATGCATTTCCAAAGATATAGGGACTTTCATTTGGGAGAACTAGAGAAGAAAAATGGGACATTTTCCGAAAGTACGCCCTGTAGCATCAGCAATTCTCGATGGAAGGAATCCAGAATATTTATCATATACAGACGATAGAGCCGTGCGACAACTGCGTTATCTAACGTTGAAATACATCAGAACTGCTTTTCCATATTTCGCCCGTGAAAGAACTACCGTTATGCCCCTTTAATATTCAGGCAATATGGTCAGGAATTGCTGTAGTTATTACGTCGAAACAGTTTCCAAAATATTATCATCTTTACACTAATCTTACTTATCACGAAATACAAAATGGAACACTGAGCAACAGTAATAAATAAAAGAAGCCATCAAATAGTATATCAACTATAACAAAGACGTTTTCGCTTTAATACTGATGAAAAATCATGAAAATTAGGACGAAAACTTTGGTCCAGTTAACAAACCAATTCACGAGCGTTTTCCATGCAAGTGGACGGGAGAATTATGCCTATACGGCTCTGTAGGACCTTATCAACAAGCCTGCGTATTTGACCGAATATTTCCAAAAGCATAGATTTAACACCAGTGCTGTAGTGGTAAAATTGGAGGTAAGTAAGCGCCCAAAGCCCACCGTATCACATTGAGCACTGAACGTAACTTGTAATGCGTAAGCGCTACGTCCAAATGCCAAGAGGTGGTTGGCTGCGCCTACGTGCGCCTACGCCCTAGAACAGCACTGTTTAACACAGTAAAAATTATACACCTTCTGAAAACAGACAGCTTGTAGAATTGAGTTTGACTTTTTGTCAATCTCCCACTAACTGGGTCACGTGTCCATGTCTTTAGTACAAATTATCAAAAGGGAATAGTACATTGATAGCAAAACACCGGTATCAGCTGCATGATATAAATGTTACAGTTTCCTGAAATATCAGTTCGTTTTCCTTTTATGTCACTTTAGATTTTTTTTAGAGAAAGTTATAAATTTCTTATTTTTATAGCCTTTCATGAAAAAGTGGAACATTTTAAAAAGCAATTCCTAATAGCGTTTTGGAGAACATTGTACAGTATCTATAAGCTTAATATGAATGCAATCAATAATTTCTTAAATATGATGTTGGACATTTTTCTATGGACCGGTCCTACATGACATTAAACCGGTATTTTTTTTCAAAAGACACCCACGAGACTGTCTAAAGGATGCAGTTGTTTTGGTCCCACTTTTCTTATTCTATGATTAACGTTCGGTCAATTTTGAAGCGTATTTAAACATGCCGATAATATCAGTAGTGATCAGGGGCGGATCCAGGGTTTTAAGTTGGGAGGGGCAGGGCAGAGCATTAGCCAGGATTTTTCCCGCCAGACATTCTCACTCCCGTGCAGCCAAATGGAATATGGGAGAATTTTAGGGGGGCCATGGGCACCTTTACCCCCTTCCCTAAATCCGCCTCTGGTAATCTGCCAATTTGCAAGGTCAAACACGTTTTCACAGCCCTCGATATAAAGAACAATTAATTGTTTAAAGAATGTCATTAAAAGCCCTTATAATATTACAATCGCAATTTGTTACAGTCACCGATCGCCCCGGCCTATCCGAGGCCCGAGGGTTAAAAGCTAACTTTATCAAGAATTTCAAAGTTTTTATGTCCAAACAACGTCGCAACATTCATATTTTGGCGGCATAAATCTATTATCAGTAATTGTTTTCGGCATTTATTCGCTACTTCAACTTCAAGAGAAACCTGAGTGTATTACATTGTTGTGTCCACATTGCGCGTAGGGTAAAAATCGGCTAGATTCTCTACCTCGCTAGTGCATGCCCAGCTCGAAACCGTGTAAACGAGTGCACGATTTCAAGGTGGGCATGCAAAGCGCGTGCGCAGTAACGTGGTAGTAGAAAACCAGGTGTACTGAAAATACCTATTGATACATTACGCTCTATGGATACCTGGTAATAAAATGCAGATTTCTTTTGAAATTATTTGTAAATGACTAAAATAGCACTTGATAGTACTCTGACGTAAGCCATCCGAGTACCTGAATGATGAATGGTTGGCAGGAAACAGAAACGTTTAGATTTCCACACATAGTTTTCCCCCGGATCTTGGCTTCGCTTGCCAACTTATGCATTTGTGCTTGATGAAAGAACTAACTTACGATCGTAATGATTTAAGGACTCGTATATTTTGTGGATCGGGAGCTAACTAACAATATAAATACTGATCCTGCGATGGACTCCTTGAAAACGTGGCTTGTCTCACAAAGTAGGCTGCTAGATTTTAACCGACAATATCGACATCTTACGAAGCGATCCAAATGTGTGCATACAGCAAACGCAACGTCCTTAGTCATTGTCGTGTCCTACCAGCAAGCGACCGTCTTGCCTCGCTCCATTCTAGTTCCTGACTGTATTAAAACGTTATGAACCTGCGTTCCTTCAAAAGTAACCTTTGATTTAGACGACTCACCGTAATAAAATTGGTCTGAAATTGTTCCTTAGCCAAATTAAATATGATTTCTACGCTTGGAAAGAATCGACAGTTCATTAGTGCTTATGAACGTGCTTCGTAAGTAACTAGTCACTGCGTTTTATGTTATACGACGAATCTTCGCTTTATTGCATGGTGATGGAATTGAGGCCCAAAGCATACATGTACTGGCGACATACACAGTACATCCCTGCAGGCCGCTGACCCCTACATCTCAGCCGCGCTTGCCGAGCTGAGCGTTCCACTTCGTCCGGTCCGGTGTCTTCTCACTCTAAAACATTACCATCATCAAACAATCTGAAGCAAATAAGCAGATGTCTAACTTTTGCTGTTTCCACTATTGACACTGTATGAAGTTCACCTTTTGGCACGAGGACATATAACCTTATCTCATTTTTTCAAAGACTCTCTACGTTTAGGATAACACGTTCACATGCTTGACTTAGATGCACGTCTTGCACCAATGTTAACAATGAATAGCACTGTATATATTTTGAATTTCAACAAAAACAAAGACGAAGAGTTTGTATCTCACCAGTAAAATAACAGCGAACGAATCTAAAACTCAAAATTTACGTGTAACTGCCATACTCGGTTGGCATCTACTTTAGACTTGCAATAGTTTTCAAACTGGTTTGTAAAAAGCCAGTGATTTTTAGGGGAGTTATTAGAGTCGTATGAACGTTCTCAAATTCAGAAATTTTTGGCGGATTTATTGATGATTTTCTCCTCGAAATTTTCATTCGTATGAACAAGGTTTTTGATTTGAGCGTGATTTTGTAACTTTCCCGGCTATCGGTAACTCCTAATAGTAAGCTCTGATGTGTATATTCTCAAATGACATATTTTTTACCTTTCTAGAACCTCCAAGTATAAGCCCCGGATTGCTTTCGGGAACAGGGGGCCTATAAACGGAAAATACATCGACATAGAATGAAGTTCAATATATCATAGTTAATGCTACATCTTGCCCCTTGCCTGCGCTTGTTAAAAACAAAATGGAATATAGAATTAGGCCTTATACATTTATAACATCGGTCTCCAAATTTTCCTTAGCATGATAGGTCTTGTTTTCTGTGTCCAAGAAGAATATACAATCCCTCAACTGAGGTAAAAAAACTTGTCGGAAACCGTCGATTTCACTGAGGCTGGTCACTAACCCGATGAAAGCTGAATTTCGTTCCGTTTAGCTGCCTAAAAAACGAAAATTGAATTAGGTCTCTACATTCACAAAACCCGTCCCATAATATTTCGTGCTGTGATAAGATTCCATTTCCTTTACTAAATCAAGTCACAGGCTTTGCGTAATGCGTACATACGACGTTTTCTTATTCTCAGTTTGGGGTTGGCCAAACGGCACCTCAACAGTGCTGCAGTGGTAAAATTAGAGGTAAGTAGGCGCCCAATGCCCACCGTATCACCTTGAGCACGAGATTTTAAAAGTGCACTGAATTCGCAACATAACGTATTTTACGGTTGGTAGGCGCTACGTTTAAATGTCAAAAGGTGGTTGGCTGCGCCTACGTGCGCCTACGCCCCACTACAGCACTGCACTCCAATAAACTCTGAAGTGTTGTCTCGCGTACGTGATGGTTTCCACGATCTTATTAGCATCTCAGTGAAGTAAAATCCTGTCACAGTAAGGAATATTATGATACCGATTATTTATCCAATTAAACATAGCGAACTGCAGCCCTAAGCGCGTGTATTTTAGGAAGATGGTACAGAAGAGAACGGTGGAATCCTGCCCCTTGACAGATATCTTGTCGTCTTGGATCGTGTGCAATGTTTAGAATGTTTTTACTTAATGACTCATATTCGACACCAATTTTACTTAAACATAGCAATAAAACTCATTAGTTAAGAACTCAAAATGTTTTCAAAGGGACAACTAAGATACTATGCAGTGGTACCGTTAGTTAAATTTATTTTGTAGTTAAAACATGTTGAAAAGCTATTTCCTGTTTCTCATTAAATCTTGTTTTTGTTTGATACTCGCTGACACTGTTCAATTTGATTGGGAAATCCTAAAAATCGATTCCGAAATTCAGTAGGGCTCATGGGCCGGTACTAAAACACCATAGTCGTATCTTCAATGTGTGCTGTATGTAAGAGGAAAAATAGTGCAGTTGCTTCTTTTTCTGTGCCAAGACATTGACGGGGATTTACTCAGTCCATACGGACCACAGTCGAGAAGCCCACAACTCAGTTTGACTAGTGGCGCCATGTTTCACTGGTTACCCAGAAGAAACCGTTTTTGATGAACCAACGTATATCTTGTGAATGGCAGAAAGCTGGTTAATTGGCAAGTTCCGCAGTGACTATGTCATGTATGGATTGTGTTTTGATTTCTCGGAATCTAGGTCCAAAACAGTACGTGAAGTCAGCCCAAACAATGCTCAGTTTGCTTCCTGGTATCCACGTAAGGCGTAGTTTTTAGGTTACTAAATACTGAATGAGAACACCTTTAGAATAGTCACACCAGGTAAATAACCATGACCTAACCGTGTCACGACTTTCATGAATCAATAATTTTTAGATAAAGTTCTCCGAAATTTGGATTGCGTCAGGTTTTTGTTGCCAGCTTTTTCTGTCATTGTCAATCTGCATTTTTTGCAGTCTACAAAACCGCGGAGCTACATTAAAACGTACTAAATCGATGCTATCTCGGCTATCATTGCACTTAGCACTAGATATATAAACAACTATGCACTTCTGTCTACATTCCAAGCGATGTAGCGCACTGTGCATGGCTTAGTGGATTAACATCTGGGTCAAACCATGTAATAAGCAATATATGCAATTTTATTCAGTGTTGTCATAGTGCGCACATCGTGTAAAGAACTACATGTGTGCCCGTTATCAGTACTCGGATATGAAACGCCATCGTGTCCTTAGGACAGATCGTGCCGGCATTGCACTCCGAGTGCAAAATAATCGTTGTTGATGCAATTGACGCGAGGATCTGGAAATCGCAGATAGACCAGAACAAAGATATTATAGTTACACCAGAATCTTTGACCTGGCTCAGAATATAGTAAAATGGCGAATTACATAGCATCCTGACCTGGTATGTTGAAAATGCGTGCATCGGTCGAATGCCTTGCTACCGTCGCTGTACGTGAATGTCCGCCTGAATCCAGAAATGCCGATTACTGGAGAGTTGTTAGACATCCGTTTGCTGGTACTCACAGCAGAATCTCAGAAGGGTTTCCGGATTCACGTGGGCATTGTGACAATGACGATTGCAAAGCACTCGCACATTTCTGAAAGAGTGCGCTGCACTCGTTCTCAAAATAACACGTTGGCGTGCCATACACGGAGGCCATTTTGCGTTTACAAATTACCTCTGAAATGAGCGCGGTAGGCATTGACCGTATCAAATGTGCGAGAGCTTATTTACGAGGGTATATTTCTTCTACTTACGACGATGATACATAAATATTTGAGAAACACTTTGTTCTGAACAAGTGGGATTATAATTTCACTTCATTATATAATAAACCTGCATGCTTCTATTGTCTCGCATTTTGATCAAGTTTTCTATAGAAGTATGATTGATTTAAAACAGAAGTTGGAAAATGAGATGTTTCAAAACTTGCTAGACGATGAACTTAATGCCGAATTTTCTATTATTGAATTAAAAACGACTGTTAATCATCTTAAAACAGGAAAGGCAGTTGGGGTTGATAAAATTCCCAATGAAATTCTAAAATCAGATGATGTTCTTAAACTTTTATTTAAAGTCTTTGATTTGTGCTACTCCTCAAAGATAGTCCCTAGTATTTGAGTCTAAGGCCATCATTATCAAACCAATTCCCAAGAGTGCTGATAAAGATCCGTATACTCCTATTCACTACAGAGGAATAAGTTTATTGTCATGTATATCGAGGTTATACTCTAGTTTAATTAATAATAGACTCATTAAATTTGCCGTAGAAAACAGTTTGATGGATTTCACAAAAATAGATCGTGCATTGACCATGTATTCACCTTGTCCTCGGTCATTAAAAGCAGATTACGTGATGAGAAAAATACATTTGCCTGTTTTGTAGACTTTAAACAAGCCTTCGATTGGATTTCTACAGAAGACAGTTTGGGAGAAAATTTCATTGCCATCAAGTCATTATTCCTTAACAATACAGTTTGCATCAAACTTAAAACAGACTTTTCCAATAATTGGTCCCCAGCAACTAGTGGAGTTAGATAGGATGATGTGGTGTCTCCCACACCAGTTAATATTTTCTTCAGTGATCTTGCTGTTGATATTGCAACTTTAAGTATAGGTGTTATGTTGGACGGTCTGAATTTATCTATTTTGTTTTACGCAAATGATATTGTTTTGATAGCCGAAAATGAACGCAATCTTCAAATCATGCTTAAACGCGTTTTCGAGTGGTGCAAAAATGGGAATTTTGTATTAATGAAAGAAAAAGAGTTTTAACAAATATTGTGCAGTTTAGAAATAAGAGTTACCCTGTCTCTAACTGCAACATTACTTTTGGAAATTTAAATCTTGTTTACAAACCAAAGTACAAATATTTAGGTTCTATTTTAACGAGTTTTTAGATTTTCAAGACACTGGTCAGATTTTGAGTGATTCAGCTGGGCGTACTCTCCCTGGTATAATATCTAAATTTCGTAACCTGAGAGATACTGGCTATAAAACTTTTAACCATCTCTATTCCGCCTGTCTACAACTCATTGTAGAATATTGCTCTGGAGTCTGGTGATTTCAAGATTTTCGTTGATGTAACTTTGTATAAAACAGAGCTATGATGTATCATTATGGTGTCCATCGCTCAGGTCCTATTTCTGTCATGAGAGGTGACATGAATTGGTTTCCCCTCAGATATAATCGTCACATGAATATGGTTCATCTGTGGAATAGAATATTGAGTTTTAGCTGTGGAAGACTCACCAGAAAAGCCTTTGAATGGGACTATATCCAAAACAATTCAAATTGGTCGTCCGAGATTAAAGCAATTTTCAACTCAGTTAAATCATATATTTGAATCCAAAAATTGAATGCGATATTACTGTTTTATTAACAAATCTTATTAAGACTTTGCCGATGAATGGAAAAATACTGTTAATTAAGAACTTACAAAATTCAAATAAATATATAAAAAAGAATCTACAAATTTTCAAAATGGACTTTTTTAGTGAAAATTACTTATTTGTTCTTGTTTGACCAGATATCGTAGATCACTTTCATCACAATTTCACTTTGGAATTCTCTCACTTAGTATTAAAACTGGTAGAATTCTAACACTATTCTCTGCTTACTTTGTAATATGCACGCTGTTGAGGATGAAATTCATTTTAAGAATATTGTTGTTTAATAAAATCACAATTATTGTCCCGGATTTCGACCTGTTAAGTTCTAAAGACGAAATTGCTGTTTTATGTAATAATTTTTGTAATGATGATAGATATACAGAAAGTGCTTACGATAGACAACAAAATTTTCTGTTCACTTAATTTCTTAAATAGTTTTGAGCTTCATAACAAATTGTGTGCACATTGCTGTTCTTGCATTTTGTCTAAAGTGACTGATAAGCCCAGTGGGCTGGATGTTCAAGTAACACAGGTAACTGTAATAAATTTATTTTCTTCTTCTTCATCATCATCATCTTCTTCTTCTACGTCAACCCACTTGGTAGACCTATACACGGAGCTTTATTGTGGATCTACATTGGGGGCTTGATCAGTTGATCAGCTTTAGCGACCCCTCGTGGCTGTTGCCATTCTGTCTTCCCCTCCTTAATTCCCTCTACCAGTTGCCACTCAACCCCCCCTTTGTGTCACCTCCCAGTCGATCAATGCCATTTGCAGCCATTGCGAATGTTTTTATTTTACTGCCTTCAAACCGCTCTCGCTGACGTACCAACCTCGTGATCTGGCTGGAAATGCTCTGTTGTCACTTCTAAGACCACCACGTTGTAAAACCCATGCAGCTATACAAGGAGGGGTCCTGTTTTCTGCGTGGGCCCTAAGCTGTATTTACTTAATCCGGCAAGTGGTCTCTCGATACGTATTCATGCTAGATCTACCACTGCTCGACTCATACGCGCGAAACTTCAACATTGCTGTTTTCTATTCACCTTCTCTTCTGACGTAACGCAACTTGTGCTTCGTTTCGTGGTTTCTGCTCAGTCTGTCGAGGCTCACCAACAAAGTCTCAAATTCAGTACAGAAAGTATCCGTTATGTCAACACTTGTTGTTATGTAGTTTGGTGGTTTACACTCAAGTGTCCTTTTGTAACCGCAGTTAAGGTAAGTTCCAAGAGCATACGTTGTGTGCACAGTGTCTTGGACAAAGTCGATGTGATTGATAATGATGCTGTTAGGAGATCAACCATAAAAACTCGAGCAGATCCCTGGCTTGCAGTCTTAAGGGCTTGCATGGACATTTTCCTTGTAGTTGTCTCCCTTTTGACATCCTAGATCTCGCAAGTGAATCGCCGTTTAATATTTTATGTTTGCCAGATCCTTATATATATGTCTGTGTGCTCAAGTGAGCATTCGCGCGTGCATGGGAGCGTAATGCGTTATTTTTGAAACAGACGCATCTTACAGTTGTTGTTTAAGTCCCATAAGGCCTTTAAAAGTTATTTGTACAGGCACTTGTTTTACGGAACGTTATTGTGTGAAAATGATGCCGCTGAGGCTTTTTCGATCGTTAGGACAATGTTGTCAATTGCGAACTTATGAAATGCAGTGACGTCACGACGTCAAGTAGACACTGGCGCAGGTGCTATTGCATTTTCAATGACTTGCGCTGTGTGTACTAATTGCTAACAATCATCTCCCCTTGAAGAAAACTGTAAGAAAGCAAACATTATTTGTAAAGCTTGACACTAATTATCGCTAGATACACTTCAAAAGTCAGAGAACCAATTACGAAAGTAGATACCGTAAATTCTCGAAACGCTTACTAACGCGCTGACTAAACCATTTAAAGCGGCAGTTGACCCGTCTTCCCTCACAACTTTAGATTTGGACAACTCACCGCTATGAACTTGGTCTCGGTATGTTCCTTAGAGACTGAATTCGAAGTCATGGTTTCAGGACTTTGAAAGAACTGACAATTCGTTAGTGCTTGGAACCTGGCGTTCGTTCAGTAACGCTAGGACCTACGATAGGACCTAGCTAAAAATCTACCCAAAATCTACCCAAAGTCACGTCTTCTCATTTAAAATTCACGGCAGCGTCTCACATCTCGCAAAGTCTCACTTTTTAGCGAGGTCTTAGCGTTACTGAACGGGAGGCAGGTTCCAGAGTTGTTTACAAACCCAGAAACCATTTCCCATCTGAGTAAGGAAGAAGATGTCATAAGTTCGCTTCTTGGATCGAACATGGGTTTATGGCGGTTTTCCTTCATCTTTGCAGCAAAATAAAGCTTTCCAACTTCTGCAAGTCCTTAAAAGTTGGTTACAGGCAAAATCTGTTAAATAGGCAAGAATCAATAATAACGACATGTGTAAGTTAACCGACGGAGTTCATGAACCGCAAAAACCACTTTGTGGTGCAACCAGAGGGCGTGTTTTAGGAGAGGTCTCGTTTTATCGTCCATGGGTGTACCAGATGTTCAAATTAATCAAGTACGTAACAGGCTATCAAGGAACACCATGCGTATTTACGTCGATAAATTTAAATGCTTTTTTGACGAAATGGTTCGATTCCAACGAAAACACGTTTCAACTTGACTAAGTCATGATAGTTAATGAAAGACCCGGATGGAGAGTAGTTCAATAATTAGTCGTAAATTCACGACCTTTTTATATTTTGTCAAAATTTAAAACAACCTAAATTGGTTACGTCACCTACTATTGCACAAATTTGATACTTATTCAGAAGGATAAAAGCATCATTCAGGTAAACTATTCTCACTGTGCCACAATTTGGTCTCTGCTTTGGTTCGAGTTACATGCAAATACGGATTGTCTTCACAGTCATTACTTTATCCCGCACAAAGGGTTTGTCACGCTTGATCATGTGTAGAAACAGTAAAATTTTTTTGGAAGTTTTTAGCGTAGATGAGATTTCATTGCATTATTCAATTAAAAATAAAGTGATCTAATCGTGGTCAAGATACATTTTAATCGCCATGTTCTGCTAGGTAAAAAGCGAAAATAGAAGTAGGCCTTCTCATAAAACAAGTCTCGTAAAATACATTTCCGTGGTAGGATTCCATTTCCGTTACCAACTCAGTCACAGGCAATGCGTACATGCACCATTTTCGAATTCGCAATTTCAGATTTGGCGAGCCCAAGTAAAGTCTGAAGGTTTTCTCGAGTCTGATGGTTTCAATTTTCTTGTAAGTAATGGAAAACGAATCCTATGTCTGTTACGAGACCGATTTTATCAGAGTGAAAAGCCGAATTCGATTTTCACTTTTAGCCGGCTAAACAGGGCGAAATGCGGCTATTAATATAGTTCAAGTTAACATCGGACTTAGAATTGTTTTAAAGGTTTTAACCACCATATTTGAATGCAACATGAGAGTTGGGACTGAGTAATTAGAGCCGACTGAGATATCAGAAGCACTGATTATAGACATCTTACGAAAAGTAGGTCACGTTGTAACGAAATCGCTAAAATCTCAATAGGTGACTTTCGAAACAGCCGCGCCATATTGAAATTCAATAACTCGCCAGATGGCGATAAGGTCTTTGGTGGCTTTCTGCGCCACCTACAGAACCCATGTAATGTGGACGGGAGTGTTCAACCTACTGGTATAAAAAACGTTTTAACACCTGCCGTTATAATGATGCCAGCAAATTTCCACTGCAGTGCGGTGAGATGTATTAATGGCTTATGAAAACCCCAAACCTTTTTAGATATCAATGGATGAACAAGGACATCATGTTCCATACATGTCATTTCCCACTTTGAAGAAATATCCGCGACAAAGCAAGTGGCTGCGGCTGATAAACCCATTCAGTGTTAAAAAACTAAAATAAATTAGTGAACTTTTAAATTAATGAACCATTATGTAGTAATAGAATTTCTGTCCACCAAACCTGAGTCAGGATCAATCGGAAGTCGCTTTTGTGCTCTCATTATTCTAGAGAGCGCCAATATGAAAAGTCCCTCATTACGTTCGTTGGTACGTCACTTGTGTGTCCGAATTATTGATAATCTTTATTTTTGTTACAATATGCTTTATTTTAACTTAGCAAATGTAGTTAGATAAAACAATGTGCAGGGAATTTAAAGATTATCAATGACATTCACATTTTTCATTACGAATAGTTTGGAGAAAGTTGCAAAATTTACGACATTTCTTCACGGAATCCCACGGACAGTCCCATTTTAAGATTCCCAAATATAAATTTGCAAACCTGTTGTGAAATAGCAGAAGGAAAATTTCAATGACTTCGTGTTGTTGCGAAATAGCAGAAGGACGTAATGCCAAATCACGTGATTCGTAGATTAACCGCAGGACAAAACAGCTACCTCTCCGTGGGATTACGGGAAAGTGCGAGCGCAGACGAAGAGCCGTACGCGTCACGAATGCAAATTAGCTCAACTCATTGCTCACATCCTGCGGCGAAATGAACCGTGACAATTTTGCCTCGCGAGGCCGTGAGGCGAATGTCTCGCTAATTGGTGACTTTCATTGACCTGGCGTGCATAAATCCTCACAGCGTTCTAGCGACGTGAGCTAAGTGCTTAGCCGATTACCTGATAACAACAAATCTCCGCCGCTGGCTCATTCTAATCGTGTGTACTACATTAACGCTGTTTACTACGAACGTAAGTAACAGGTTTGCTCGCCGTGTGCAGGTAACCCGCATAGAGCTATGGGCTGAGCTATACTTCACTTACAGCTCAGATTGTAGGTTCTTGTCTGTGCTCACCCTAACACAACGATTGGTCATGCGAAGTCATGTTTGCTGAATACTGCAACAAAACATTGATTGTTTTATGTTTGATATTTGAACGTATAGCGTTATGTTACGTGACAAGTCAAAACGAAATTGACAACGTAAAATAGGTAGAAACTTATCAGCCTGATAACCGTGGAAGCACGAAACTGGTGGTTAACCAAGCCAGCATCTCCATACTTGGAGAAAAAAACGCGTTGATTTCGACTTTTCGCATATTTTAATCTTGTTTCATATCCTAAAGTTGTAAACGATGACTCTGACTCTAGCGCCTTTTTATGTTTCTAAATGCATCACCTCATTAACAATTCCTGTACAACTTTCTGTGTACTCATGTCATCCTCTCTGTACGTGTCCCCATCTTATATGTTTGTTGATTAATTATTTTATTTATTTGTGTTAATGTACATATATATTTATGATCGACATATGTCCTGAATAATAGATAAATGATACGTGCGTCGCAATTTTATTTATTTATTTACTTATTTATTTATTATTGTGATATTTAAAATGAGGGTGGCCTCTTCAGTGATAGCACTGCTTTCCAAGAGGGCCCTCAAGCTCGTTACCAGAGATGAAAAGGAGACCGATATAAGGTCGTTAATTATGACTAATATAATTACAAGTAAATACAATGAATACAGATAAGTAACATAAAAATGATAATCTCCGGTAAGATGGGCAACAAAAAGCGCCTGCCACGTGGAAGTACGAGAGAATGACGAAAACTGGGTGGTAGAGGGTGGGAAAAATTAAGTAAATAAGTTTTGGAACGTACGACAAAATGGCCGGAACAAAGGTGAACTGAAAACGAGGTTACAATAATAAAGAAATACGCCTAAGGACACGTGACAATCATCAGCCTATGAGAGCCAAGAGCTGACCAAACTCTAGGCACGTGATAACAACAGACCAATACGAAGGCTGGTAAAACGACGTGTAGTCCTACACGTTAAAGGAATAATGAAATAGACCGAAATTAGGGAGAAAGGAGTAAGATGGGTACATCATCTCACATAAATATACTTACGAGTGAAATACCATATATCATATTTATGATATTTATGTATCCATCCATTATTTAAATAATTATTGTGGGACTAAAATTATCACATAGGACGGACCGCGATTAGAACAAATAATTGCATGTACTCTTTCGTGTCACTCCTACATTAATGTCGTTTTTTACTCAAAACATGACCTTATTTATCACCTCTCACATTTAGTTTTTGTCCTTCTCTGTTTTTACCAGTTTTTGTACAGCGTTGTGTTATGCTTATTGTGTTGTATTCTATTACTTTTATGGTCAATCGATTTTAAATCAACCAATCAATCAATCAGTCGAAATTACATTATGTTAGGTCAAATTTTGCTATACTTCAGGCAGATTATCAAAAATCAGGGTGTGGAAACAATTCTATGACTGGCCTCTAAATTGCAGTTTCGACCCCCTAAACCCCACACCCGGACCAGCAAACACCAAAGCCGCCGTGTGAAGTGCACGAAGTTGAATTTTTTTTAAAAATATATTTTGAACGAAATGAACAAGAAATCTGACGACGGTGTTCAATTAATTCCAAATAAGGTTTGCGCGCCAAGTTCCTTGTCCAGAGTTCATGTTCGAGTACAGTTATTAGACCCCAGATCCAGGAAGAATGTACATGTACAACCAATACGTCCTGCTATGGGTAATTTTATTGGTGAAACGCCCGATGACGAAAATCACGTGCCAAGACGAAATTATGTAATCGGGTAGTGGCCCATGCAAAAATAATGCTTAAAAACCCTGCAAGTCAACGTCTTCTCAATTTATAGCTATTAGAAATTCGTAAATGTATTGAAATAACGCTTTTAATAAATGTCTGACTTTTTGGAGTATTCAAATTGGTAGTTTAATTGTGAAACTGAAACCACTGTTTTTATTTTGTTCTTCACAGGGTGGAAATTACATTTGAATATTGCAACGCCTGACTGAATGTCTCTGAAATTAGTTTAAACTTGTCTAGAGGCTACAAAACAACCAATGGTTTTACTCGTGAGATAAACAATCATGACGTAAAACACGACCTGTTAATTAACTCTTGCCTGTTTGGCATAACACTGTTCCCTAAATAAAACAGAAGACAATATTACACTTTCATTTTCTGTTTCACGAAATATTGTAGAACTACCGTATCGTTTTATATCTTTCAGTTTGTCAGTTCAACTTATTTTAAGGTTACAGTTGCTTGAGAAGTTCAAAAAAATCGTATCGTCTTTTAGAATGCAGCCACTGACGATTCGTTTTCTAAACTGAAAGAATCGTTTAACTCGGTCCTGCGTCAGATCACAAACCGCGCGGCTCAGACCACCAACCGCTCAGCGACAGAGTTTTTTTACTCATGAATAAACTTTTTAATTAGCCTCTTTATTTCTATTCTGACGCACTGTATTCTTTCTTTTTTGAATACAGATTCTTTATGAATTTATGGTTTCACAAACATTTTCTGGCACCAAATTTTTATATGCACTCAGTTTTGAAACATTGTTACAAGCGCGTGCATCACCAAGTTTCTTGCAAGAAAGTCAAATTAAAGGCAGGAAATACAGCACTTTAAAATAATTGAAAAGAATTGTTTTCCCGAAAACAAGGCAATGTTATTGAGGACGACCTTGCGGTTGGTGAGGGCAGAAGTCCTTCGAATTAAAATAATATCTACAACGGCTAGTTGCACGTTATACACCACTCTGTTGTTTTGTCACCCTCTTAAGCATGAAAAATTGCATGAATTTTAATAATTCCTTTCAAACTTTTGTAAAACCAAAACCGTGATTCCCTCGATAACAAATTCAAGGTTTTTAATGCAGTAAGGTAACATTCTAAGCTAGGACTTGCGCGAGGATGTCCACACAAGGGGTCGCGCTTGTCAAAGCGTCTTTGTACAGTGCCAACGATGACGTTGTGAAAGAGTGCAGGCGGCGCAGCACTGTAATAAGTGGGAGGGGGGTGGGGGCTATAACCCCCATCCCCCATTGGTGTGCCGCCCATGGCATATCAGGCCAAAAAGCATAATTGGTTCTAAACTATTTTTAGTTGCTCACTTTTTTCAAAGAAAAGAAGCTTTAACTGGCGTTTGAAACCTTGGTAACCCTTATTTACGTGAATTTGTACGACTTTTCAAAAAAAAAACACGAAACCTTGGTAAAGACCAGAACCAACTTTGCTTCTTTGGCCTAACTAAGTCGCAAATGGTACAACATAAGTTGCCGCACAGGGTTAATCATCTACAAAATGGACTGACGATGGGAAGAACGGTCTTTCCGATGGGAAGGGCGGACGTTTCGATGGTAAGAATTGACCCAAATAATGCGATTGGCGGACGAGAAATGTGAATGACGGGGATGCGAAAGGAGTGACGTTGCTTGAGTTATTAGGCCAGACACGTCCTGAAAATGAAAGAGAACTTGGTGGTATCCTGCCTGGCTTTCAGGTCTACCAGTCTTATTTTTCGCTTTACTCAGAGCAACTGTAAGGTTGTTATTTACTTAGACCAGGGTAGAGTTCAGTAAAGCTAGGACCTACGCTAGGATCTCGCTAAAATCTAGACAAAATGACGTGTTCTCTTTTAAAATACAAAGCAATAGCTCACGTAGTCTCACGAAGTTGCTTTGGAAGGGCAAACCCACGTGTGAAGAACATTTATTACACCGTGAGTTGTATTTCAGCGGCTTAACGGAGACATGATAAACGTAACTTCAGTAAAAACTCATTACAATTGTATTTCGTCCTTTTTAAAGAATACGTGCAGTCCAGTCACAACTGTTCCAATTTCACTCTGTCTCACGAGTCTGCAATTAATGAAATGGTGCGGGATTTGTATAATTCGATTATTACTCTAGAAAATTAATGGGCTTATTCAATATCAAATTCTACGACTGCCTTCTTCTACACTCACTTAGAAGAGCAACAATCGTGCGCTGAGGACAGTGTAGCCTTTTGGATATGACCTTCACGACTTTAGTGAAAACCTCATATAACGACAAAAAGGTCAGGGTAAACACCCCAATATCAGTTTACCGTATGTATTATTATGATAACTAGTTAATTCAATATCAGGCTTGATCATCCAATGCGAGGTTCGGGCACTTGGAAAGACGAAACCCAAAACTGAAGGAAGGATCCAACAAATGCAAAAACTACGAGATGTGGAAAAAACAGGGATATAATGGGAATGACATTTTTGTGATGGGAGGCGGGGATGGGATTGCAATAAGAAGGGCGGGGTTTTACTGGGAAGGGCGGGGTTGTAATAGGAAGAACGGTGTTGTGATGGGAAGGACGGTGTTGCTATGGGAGCGATGAGATTGCGATAAGAAGGGCAGGGTTGTCATGGGAGGGATGGGATTGCAATAAAAGGGCGGCGTTGTGTTGGGAGGGATGGGATTGCGATAAGAAGGGCGGGATTGTGTTGGGAGGGATGAGATTGTGATAAAAGGGCGGGGTTGTGTTGGGAAGGGCGGGGTTGTGTTGGGAAGGGCGGGGTTGTATTGGAAAGGGCGGGTTGCGGTGAGAAGCACGTGGTTGTAATGGAAAGGACGGACAATTTTTTTAATTTTGTGTTCTCAGATCGTGTTACTCGGATAGCTATAGTCATGTCGCGTGTCAAAACTTTACCCCATACGCGTTGAATCTGTCGAGGGAAATACGGCCATGTAATAAAATTTTCCGTATTCGCCTACTGCACTACTTCAACAGTGACCTCTGACATGGAAAGTTCAAAAGGTAGGTCAAGGTCGACTGGACGTCTTCAGCCGGTTCGATATCAAACTTTCCAAATATAGTTTAAAGTAATACAGTTGCAGCAGTGTAACTAACACTCGACATGTAACCAGGCCCTAAACGTAAAATCTGGAACAAAACTGTTAATTGTCAGACACTTATGTCTCAGTTTTGAATTGCTGAATACTACCTGTATATCGTCTGCAACTCATGCGCCGATTCCTAGGAAACTAAAATATCAAATGTTGCTTTTTAACTAGTTCCAGGAGATGTTACAAGTTCACTGCACAGTTGCCGTTGTTTTCATCTTTGTTACCTCTTTTCAAGAAATAAATCGTTACTTTTATAACTGTTTCTTTTACCGTAAGAGAAAACTTGCAACCTAACGCGCAAGCACATCATATAGGATGTGATCCGCCATGTGTACAGTCTGGGTGAAGTATTTGAAAAATCTGCCGAAAAAATGTAAGAAACTTAGGAATTCGAAGCGCATGGGATAAATACAAAACGTACCTCGATTGGCGTACAAGAAGTAATATCCCACTCGACCTTATTCCCCGGAATAATCTCTCTTGGGATATTACCTCATGTACGCCACTCTCGGCACATTTTGTGTATATATTCTGTTTGACGTCGCAATACCAAAAAAACTACAAAACTGAATTTCACGTAAAAAAGTTCAGCTCATGAAAAATGAATGGAAGTCATAAATAAAATATACGTAATGCCAATGAAAACACTGTCGGGTCTGTCTAGAATACCACGAGGGAGTCTCGACTGCATTGTCCTTACAGTATGAGCCAGTTTTCTGTTCATGGCCGGAGAGAAGTGGGCCGACGGCAGAACCTTAAATGCGCCTGAGAAAACCTATCATCTACACGTCTCCATATCTGAATGCGTAATAGCTAATTGTGTTTAATACTGCGTGGGTTAATTAATCGGTACCATAACAGCTCATTTACAAGTAATTCATTAACGTTACAATCTGTAAGCAACGAAGCGCCGGAAACTCGTGATTTCGCTTCGTATAGGTAGGAGTCAGTCAGAACATCTGCGATAATTTCGTAGCCTCAAATTTCCCTTTGGAGGTGTTCGCTGTGCAATCTTCAGTCGTACAGTCAGTCATCATGGAGGCACACTACAGTTATTAAAGGGTTTTAGCTGTCGACGCACACCTATGGGGGGACGAGTTTTCTTTCAGAGGTGAACTTTATGTGCGCATATGCAAAATTCAGTCACTCACATACGGACAATCATTGTCCAGTTTGAAAGACACCTGACTTGCCGTCGCGCATGCGCAGATAGCGTTTACTTCCGAGAGAAAAATTAAGGCTACAATAACATGTACACACGCAGCCGGGACACCTCAGATACTTTCGTTGCCTCACAATATCTCTCGGAGGCGTTTCGTATCTTCAGATATGCCAAGTTCAGTCAACAGCAATTCATGTGACTCTCAAATGGAAATTGCTCATTGTAAAATGTGGTGGGATACCCAGTGATAACAGGCTTAAATCAGGCTTAACAGTTCATTATGAGGCGACAGACTAATGATTGAGAATGACGTCGCATACAACATTTGAGGTTTGTAGGCTCAGCCAGGAAGCCATGGTTTTCAACCGTCTTTCGGCCATATCACTTTGTTAATATGATTGAATGAATGAGTTGGCACATGGGCAAAAATGAAACATCTCCGATGTGGACAATTCGAGGTTACGGAAATAACCGAGGCGTTTCGGATCACTTGTCCCATATGACGTTGTCGCGCACATGAAAGCGTAAGTCTTAAGATGCGTTCCGCTGAGCACGTTTCACGCCGACTTGGGAGAAAAGCGAAGAAGTTCACATGTCAAGTCTTGGGGAGATAAAGACATCCATTACAAGCGAAGCACGTGATCACACTATCTTCACTCGTGAGTGTTTTGCGATAACGGGCCCTTGAAGGTGTGCATGAAAAGATTACAAGAAAGCACAATCTCCTGATTCCTAGCTTCGCACCAAACCCGCGATATAAATTTCATACTTGCATCCCTAAACCCATACATGCATCGTCGAAACAATGATAAGTCCGTTTACTTAATCCACACTTCGTTGACCAGATTCCTCACCCGGATGTAACTGATTGGGAAGGTCTTGCTTCTGAAATTTTGTTTCCATTTCACGGGTTTGGTGTTTGCTGGCCCAGGATTAGGGCTTAGGGATTTTATAGTACGAATATGAAATCCTTTCCACCCCTGATGCGCTAATGTATATTCACTATGTGAACACATGGAAACTGGTGCGCGCCGCTCATGGCCAATACTACATTATTGCATCCCATCGTATGCAAATGAAGGAATACTCAAAAGGCACCGTAGTCATTTAACCGTCATATATCAGTTGGTAGTGTATGTAGACATCTTTCGTCGATGACTTCATTTTATTCTGATACGTGTTGGAAGAAGACGTCATGTTTATTCCATGCACAGATGGCTGGTACCAAGGGTTGCCATACATGCTATAAGCTGGGTCAATTGTACTCTGGTCCCCCAGGAGGCTTGTTGTTGACTAAAGCTACAAGGATAATTGATGCCAGACAGAAAAAACAGGAATCACACGGGAACAACAGGAGTTTATGAAGACTTCGATCAAAGCGATGGCATAGTATCTGAATTTGTCGCAATGATTGAGAAAGCGAAGCACTGTTGACGTAATATTTGTAACGCATGGCCCATCGTGTTCTTTATTGGTTCTCGCGTTTACGTCTTAAGACAGTAATTTCCACTTCATTTTAGTACAGAAATAGAAGAACTAGAATGCCAACTTCGATCTAGAGTGGCCGAAATTGCGTAGCACGAGTGGATACGGTTTACATCCGTGTGTTGCAGCAGTCCATACGGGTATTTTAAACACATTGACCTAAATGAAATAAGTCAGCCTCCCGTTCAGTAACGCCAGGACCTCGCTAAAAAACAAGACTTCGCCAGATTACGTGAGATATTGCCGTGCATTTTAAATGAGAACACATGACTTTTACTAGGTTTTAGTTAGGTCCTAACGTAGGTCCTAGCGTCTACTGAACGCACGCCAGGTGTTTGTCCCATTTCCGGGTTACCGTGACGGCCGAAGTACACCGTCCCACATGGGCATTTTCAACATGTTTACTCAAAAGTTGGGCACGGGTTAGCCTCCGTCTCAGGCTTACGATGGAGACACGTTCAGGGGTGTAGTTAGAGTTATTGCCACCCAATGTGGAAGATAACATTGCTTCTGCAGACCCCTCCAACACCCACCGAATTCCCGTCAACACACTACCCTAGCTACGTCAACGTTACTGCCGGCGCGCACAGCCCAAACCAATGACGAGACGGAGCGTTCTGCACGCCCGCGGCAACAGTATCAAAATGCACTCCTTGGTGACAGAAGATGTTTGTTTCAGTCTATAACCCTATACCACCGTAAATTCTCACTTATACTAGAGACAAGTTTTAAACATGAAGAATTATTTATATCTTATATGAAGCTTTACTGGTCGTGAGTCTTGTCTATATTTAAAAGGACACTAAACCCTGTTTTGATGATTTCAACCAATTCTCGTCTTGTCACTTGCGAATGCATCTGTAGCCTCAATCTTGAACGATGACAGCAGGAATCAAATTAAAACTCGTATTCCTTATTTCACAGATCGAATTTTATGGTTCTTCGTGAGCAGTCTTTCGCCACAGTTGCCGTGTAATTCACTAAAAGCGTGGGTCACACTTGCTCGTTTAGCAGACTTTGAAAGGAATTTATTTCAAATTCTCCTCCAAACTTTTGAGAGGGTTGTTGGGGATTAAAGAGCATTATTTTGCATCAGAAAATTGGATGGAAAAGTAGTTTTTAATATCTGAATAGGCCAAAATCTGGTTTGGTGTCCTCCTAAGCGAAATCTCTCTGAGGACTTTCATTGCTCAAATCCTTAACAATTAATCAATAACTTTAAAAACGAATTCGAGTCCCGGCTGGTACGAATTGGTAATCCCCACTGTCTCCTGCTAGACGGCCTCGTCATTAATGTAATTTGAAAACCTTTCTTGTAGGGCCAATAACTTGTAGTATGCTCAATTACGGGCAATCCGGGGAAGCACAGTCAAATAAAATGCACGAAGTTGAACGGAGTTACACGAATCCTTCACGAAAAAAACCCCAGAATCATTTTTGCCGTAAAACCAAATGTGTCATTTAAAAATATTTAATTTGAGATTCATGTGCTTGTGGCTTTCGTTTATTTTTACTCGTGACGGAAAGCTATTCTATTTGAGGAGCTATTAATTTATATTCTACAAATGATATAACGGCGCATACTGTTGCGTGGATCTAGTTTTCAGGGAGTTGCACTTGTCTAATTTCACAGTAAAGGGTCGTTTGTAAGTTCTTGGTGTTTCTAAAATTCAGGGCTAGCCTTGCTACGAAGCAAAGCAGATAATCTATACTGCTTCCCAAAGACTGTTGTCTGCTGGCGTATAATGTGTTTATTGTTTTCAGTCTTCATGAATCGAAACAATTAAGTTAATGATACCTCGGGGTTGGATCTACCAATATTGCATATGGCATTTCGCTGTCATCATTAATTCATTATATATGTACGTTTTTCAATAGCTTGCTTTAATATTCTTGGAACTCGTCTGATTCGACGGGAAATTTGATCTCATTGTTGCTGGTGTATGCTTGATTTAAAGACACGCTTCCTCCACAATGATTAGATATTCAAGTGTCATGTAAACCCGCGCCTTCTTTCCAATGTGAAATTTGAGTCAGCTTGTCCGTTATTTAGATTCGTAATATCTCCTACTTAAGCTTCCGAAGAACTAGAACTGACACGACTCATAAGTTGCTGGTCACGACAGGTTAATTTCGACGTCGTGTAAACAATAGTTATTGGGGATAAAAGTTAACATGATCTATCTTTAAAAACAATGCTAAGCTATGATTGCTGCAGTATCGTCGTCAAGGGAATTGTGGTTTATTGTAACCTATTTCCCGCGATACAAAACCCCGCTGCGACAAATCGAGGATGAGAACGCTTTGAAAGGACATGGATTATACGGACTTAAGCACACATTAATAACATAGTTGGATTCTAAAAAAGTCACGTGTTGGATCTAGCGAGACGTTGTGCATATGTACTACAGCTGACGTTTGTAGGAGGGCTTACTTCTGTTTAATTTGAGTAGTGAGATTTTGCGTGCACATCCGGGACTTGTGAGCCTGTTACGGTGGCGAGGACGTGCATCGTGAAGTATCGCAAAAAAGACCAGGGTCTCGCGTCGTTTTACGTTTTGCCTTTCACTTGAGTAAGTCTAGTTTTGTTTGCGTTTCGCGTATGTCGGAAGAAATAATTGGAGCAAAGGAAAATACTGCCGGCCGGAGATTTCCAATACAGCGCGCACCACGAGAAAGCGACCATTGTTGTTTTTTTTTCCGGAACTAACAGCGACTGGCGATGTCAAGAGAAATTCAGTTGTTGATCATGGTCAACATTTAGTTAAACATTGAAAGTTATCGTCTGGAAACTATCCACGTGTTCTCCCTTTGCTGCTCAGTTCACGTACGCCAAGGGAGCGGTAAGCCTTGCAATGAGTTTCCGAAATAACCTATAGGATATGTATGAATAAAATGAAAAGACTTTGCATACTTAAACACGGAAATCAACCCGTATGGACTCATCAGGTCATTTCAAAAATATTAGGATCTTGCGTCAGCAAGAGCAAAATCAAGTTTCGGAACAAAAAGCGACTTACTGAAATGACTTTTTCGCCCAGAGCACTTTATCGGAATTCCCTTGGTTAACTCTGAGATTCTCTTTGAATCAAGTTCTGAAATCAGTCGACTAAACACTTCCCTTGTCCTATGATTGCGCTATGACCCACGTGGAGCGAGCTCATATAGTTAATATATTTGGCGTTCCATCTTATCTCATATGATTGTGAATTTTACAGAATTTGAACAACGAAAAAACACGCTTGATTCAAAGACGATCGGTGCATGAATATCTGGAGGCACGTGTATTACACAAGAGCACACAGAATGTCTAATTAAATTGTCTCCTGAATACGTGTGATCAATATTATAATGTAAAATCAGAACTTGGCGCAATCAATATACTAAAGTAAAACCAGAACTTGGTGACATGAATGTTTTTAAGTACCTTTTTAAGTGTATTAATACACACACTTCCTTCTTACTATTAACGTTTATATTTCGCTTGTTTTCAGATTCCATGACAGACAAATGTTAAATGGAGGCTACGACAGACAAGGTAAGATTATTCGTTTAATATAGTAGAGTTTCACTTAAACGCGTTCGGCCCTCTGTGAAATATTAGAATCAACTTGACAGCGATCGGGAATTCGTTACGCGATGCAGGATATACTCATGATTGACAGCTCGTGAGATGACAAGCTTCTCTTAGAATGCTTGGTCATATCTCGCGAAGACTTGTGTGCCAAGCCAAACTCGAAGGAAACCGGCCTTGCGGAACGCGTCTCTGTATAGCAGCAGAAAGAAACAGTCTGCCGCACCTAGTTTCCAACCGGCATTAAACGTATCAAAATATCCTTAGGTCTACTTTCGCTTCGGCCGTATGTCGACTGTGCTATCAAAACCAGCGGTACTCTCATCAGCGCTCGACGTTACTCTGTAACAAACGTGTACAAGTACGATCCAATATGGTTGCCGAGCGGTACAGCTAAAAATGCGCCTCAAATCTTTAACTAGAGGTATCGATGTTTAACTTCATGTTCGTTTAGTCAAGATACAACCATCAGAGATGAAAGGAACCATACGATCTAGGGAATATGCCTGGAATTCTGCAGCACAACCACCAAAAACACGACCATGAGCTAATATGCTTGAATGCGCATGCTTAAGATAACCTCCCGCCATAAGGCCCTTTCAAATTGACTTAACTCCGGTCTGAGGGGGCGTCGACGTAAACAGCGCAGTTAACTGGACTGTTCATGCTGGCTTCGGTAGTTAATGAACATCAAAGTAAGCGGTTGTGTGCCGCTGTCGTCATCGAAGGTAGCGTTGCACTCTAGATTTTTTTCAATGTTTCAGTTTGGAAATATTTACATGTGCTAAGTGACATTAAACTTATTTTAAATCGATTGGTTATTATTAGAGCAAAATATAAGCAGCTATTATGTGACGGCACTACCTTGTAACTGTTAACGATAACAATGGCACCTGGCGATAACTTCGATTGGACCGGAGTTAAGCGTTCATACTGCACCGCAGCGTCGACGCTGCGGTCTTAAATCCACCTGTTAACTGCGATCCAGGACCGGAGTTAAGCGTTCATACTGACCGCAACTCCCCAAACCATCGACGCGTCGACGTTAGTATGAAAGGCGGGACATTCGAGTCATGGTCACGGAAGCAAACATGGTTAAATAAATCATGGGTTTTGGTCATTGAGAAACAAGTGGACCAACCCTAGTATTTCCAATTACTATGCTCAAAAAGGCACCAACAATATCATCTTGTTTGTTGCAAGTTGTTTGCACGACAGACTTACAAGTGCCACATGGCATTCATATAGCTGTGTCTGATCCGCTTGGAGCCCCTGCCAAATGAACTGAACAAATTTTTAAAAAATCGGCATTCCCAATTAACTATGTCACGCATGTGTTTATTTTCACTTGATGCGCGGTTATTTTGAGCATGCGTAATGGAGCACATGAACTACTGCCTCCCGTTCAGTAACGCTAGGACCTCGCTAAAAAGCAAGACTTCGCGAGATTACGTGAGATATTGCCGTGCATTTTAAATGAGAACACATGACTTTAACTAGGTCGTAGGTTTTAGCTAGGTCCTAGCGTAGGTTCTAGCGGCTGATAAAAGTGCCTCTTTGTGAAAACGTCAACATCGATTCACAAGCACCAAACGCACAAACAATCCAAAAATTATTTCCCACTCAATTCCGTGGGTATGTTTCCGTAATGCGCGTACTTTTATTTGTGCCATACGTTAAATTGAAACTTCTCTAATCCAACCAGTTGCACAAAATCTCCACGAGAAAATGTATCTCAACCAACGCACCCCACGCATTCAGTGAAGCATTTTGTACACTGTAAACCCCACGGCACCTGCCCACATACTAAGGCATCTCCCCCAGATAACCTCGCTTTCTGGGCTAGGGGGAGGACAAGAGAAATTGAATGGACATCACGTGTCACGGATGGATGTTGTTTGTTAGCGCAATTACGTCAACTCATCCAAAATGTAAGTACATCGGCGAGACGGCTTAGCCCCAGCACGGAACCTGAACGTCCTCCGTTGCCGCCAAACGCTCTACTGACAGCGTTGAAACCCACACAGTATACCGACAACTAAACATTTGTTAAAACACCGGCTTTGACTTCAGAAAATGTCTGACAGACAACGGTGAGCATTAGCGATTTGTAATAAAATCATCGTTTTAGTTGTTTTATAACTTCGGTCAGTGTCAATAACTTGAAAAAATCTGTTCCTGTCCAACAATAATCATGAAAAGGCGTTTTTCGGCCGTTAACACGATAATGCCCCGTTCAGTTAGATTTCATACAACGAATTTAAAACGCTTTAACTTAAGATGTTCTAGCTTAAACTTTAAGATGTTAGTACGATTACAGCTTTCGATATGAAGTTTCTATCGTTTTAAACTTAACATCGACAGTGCTTGTCCACTGTATCAGTTTAGTAAGACGTCACAGTGTGAAATTTGATGTCGCGTGCTGATATTTACACCGAATATAAGAAAAGCTCTACAAAAAAATACATTTTTTCGAATTAGATAACCTCTTATTTAAAAAATCAGTATTCAGATGTTTTATAAATTAGTCAATTTCGTTAAACATCGACTGCTTTACAGCTTTTTGGTAGGCTAGGTCGAACCTTCTTTTAAAAACAGGTCAATAATTCTACATCAGTGATACAGTGAATTAGTCGAAATTGGATGCACCATAGCTTTTTATCTGCTGAAAAAGTGACATCGTTTGCACACAGGGTGTCTCAAAACGTATTCAGACAAGTAGGGCTTCAAAACGCTCAGGCACACATCCTTATAAAAAAAATTGTGACTACAGAAACTACGGATTTTTGAATCAACATTTTTGGTTGTTTACTCTCGCTGGTTCGTGAAAGATACAGCTGATCATTTTGTCTTCACCTGAAGAGCACTCGTGGACTTGCGGAGAATTGCTGCAACTGGAAACTGAAAACGTCACGGAAGTAAAAATACAATTCGACTTTAAGACCAGCTGCATTCGATGAGTTGAAAGAGAAAATTGAAGGCGAAGACAACCTTTTTTTCATGTCACTTTTAGAAAAAATAAGGTTCGTTGATTATCCCAGACACATTTTTCACTTAATTACAGCTTTTTGTAATTTGATTAATTTCTCGTCCTCTACTCCGGAAGTGACGTTTTGGGAGGCAAGAGTTTCGCGCCAATTTCTTTTCATTATAGTCTGACTATGAGGGCTATCGAGTCAGTCATTGTTCTACCTCGGTTGTGATAAGTTCGGTAGTCGTTTGCTTTTGTTAACAAGTCAGTCAACATGCCACACTATTGCTGCGTGCCGGGATGTTCTCATTATCGTCTCACACGCGCTTTGGGTACCATGCGTCGCTTTCCGAAGGATGACACACTTCGCCGTACTTGGCTAGCTCGTTCATGTGAAGAACGCAGCGCTACCCGTCCACGCAACGTACGAAGCAGTGAAGGGTTACCGAGTGTGTGGCAAGCATTTTCTGCCGTCAGATTATGACAGAGATATGTACGCTGAGTTGATGAAGGCCTCTGCGAAACAACACCTGAAGAAGGGTACCATACCGTCGCTGTTGATTCCCGGCAGTGCCCCGACGCCAACCCCGAGAAGTGCGTTTTTGAAGCGAGAAGCCTCGCGAGCTGTGGCCATTATATACAGTGACTGAAGGCACTTCATCTGCTGTCACCCGTGCCTCCGAACGTACCCCCATTGCGTGCAATTGCGGGAACTAGCAGTGATTCGCCCTGTGTTGTTGTCTCTAGCTCCGGCAGAGCCTGTAAGCAGCCCTGCAGCGATGGTGAGTTGTGGGAGTGAATACAGACCCAGTTCGACTCTCAGTGAAGAGCACAGTTCGTCATCCAATGAACAGATCGGTGAGCCTAAGTTTGATAAGTTTATTGTGGACTTTTGTATTGGAGCTATTTGGAAGGTGCCAGGTGTGTGACGAGGGAGTCACACGGCGGGATGTAAGCAGTTTGGGTGCTCAGATCACCCTCCAGTGGGAGTGTGTCGCGTTACACTCGGGCAAGCGGGACAGTTCTTCCTCTGTACGTGAGACGATAATGAGCACACCCCAGTACGCAGCAACAGCGTGGCATGTTGACTGACTCGAAAGCAAAAGCAAACGACGACCAAACTTATCACAACCGAGGTAAAACAATGACTGACTCGACTGCTGTCACAGTGAGACTATATGAAAAGAAATTGGCTCGAAATTCTTGCCTCCCAAAACGTCACTTCCGGAGTAGACGACAAGTAATTAATTAAATTACCAAAAGCAGTAAATAAGTGAAAAATATATCTGGGATAATCAACGAACCTTATTTTTGCTAAAAATGACATGAAAAAGGGTTGCCTTCGCCTTTAAAGGACCAGATCTTGTAGTACCAAATGAAATGCTTTTGAGTCAATTGGTTCGCGTTATCGACTGTGTTTGGAAAGTGGTAGTCATCAGTTTGAACATTTGGTAGACGTGCTCTTAGTCATCTATTCATACAATGCGTGATTTATTTTCTGTCAAGGTAACAATGCATTTATTTTGGAGAGGCATGAATCCTTGTTGACCATCTCCTTATGGACTGGAGCCAAATAGCTAGCAGGCAATGCAGTAAGTTAATGCCATTTGAAGTATGAGTAGATATTTGGAAATCTTGTATATTCTCCTTCACCGGTGTTTGCTTTCGTCTAATTGTAGCTGTATTTTTCACTTTTTAGAGGATAGTGGGCGTGCATTTTGATTGGCAATGAACCTTTCAAAGAAGCAGTGCCCGACGTGTGACCAAAGTTTTTGTAAGGAGATGAAAATGTGGTATTAATACGCCAGACATATTCTTAGGCATACGCTTAAAAATTTTGTGATCATAGGGCGAAAAACACGTTCTAAAACGATTCACAACCAATAAATTTGCCTTTGCTGTCTATTCAATGGTGCGTATAATTGACGCCTTTATAATTCCATTGAAGCTTCATAAATATTGGCTTGTTATCTATTTTTATTAATGATACATACCGCAATCATTTCTCAGATATGAATTGCAATCTGTCTGTGAAGACCCCTTTAAAAAATTCCTTTCAAAAGTCATTTGTTAATTTTAGAACCTAGCACACCAAATTACAGTAGGAGCACGTCTTTGTTTTAGCACAAAAACGTCAGGTGGCGCAAGTTACTCTGCCGGTTCCACGTTCAGTGTTTACGAAGTGCTTTAAGACATATTATAAGAATTGTTACAGTACAAGACTCTTTGACAGATAATTTTGATTAAAAGTCAATATCAAGATAAGGCAAAGACTATCACTCGAAGTCGATATTTGCAACTGGTGTACTGTGGCAGATTTACGTTTTCAGTTTGGGGAATTAGGATTCGCGCGAATCCGAGGTACGTAGCGCCGAGTGGGGAAGAAATTATTTGATTTTTGGAGCTGATATCGTTTTCCTGGCGATGCTTTTTTAATTTTGTTTTTGATCCTGTCCCTGGGAGCATAGGCCCCCTGAACCCCTCGTAGATCCGCATCTGGTGTTAATGTCTTCGGGTCATGAACGACATTTCATAGCGTACTCCGGTTGAGTTACTTCTGACGCGGGTACCACCGAAATCTTGGGGACGTGGCGCTGAATCGCATTAGATTTTGCCTGTTGTATTGGCCCAGTTTTACGCTTTAGAATTTCTTCAACTCGGAAAGTATATTAAAAATCTCAAATGTAAGTAAATTGTTGCCTTCGTCGTCAAAAATTAGCAAAACGCATATGATATTAAAATTAACTTGTTAACACCTTTGACGAATAATGCGACTTAAGATTTAAGGCAGAAAATTGGTCTTACGCTCGCACAAAATTGCTGACTAAAAAAGTTTTGCCATGTAATTATGAACTGCCAAGAGATGTTTTACAAAAAGTACCCCAATAACTACATTCATGGTGATATTCTATGATGCTCTTTTCAATTGCTTCAGACATAATCGTGTGGAGCACAAGACCACTAAACTTCAATATGACGTCATCGCCAAGCCCGTGTATTTGGCTATACATGTACATAAATTTAGATTTTAACTCAGTTAAAATATCATATGTTCTGAAAGTCGAAGACTGTAACACTTGATTTTTGAATTTTTACCACTCAGTCATTCATTGGGTCGTTTGACAATGCACTGTTCTTAAAATTTAGCAAAAGATGGGTACATTGATAGCAAAACGACTGTATCAAAAACACGACCAAACTTCATTTAATATAAATGTTCAACATGAAATATCAGAACACACTGTTACAGTTTTCTGATTGATCATTTCGTTATCATTTTAGGCTATTTTTGATTTTTTTAAAAAATCACAGAAGTCTTATTTTTGATAGCCCCTCATATAAAAGTGGAGCACTTTAAAAACAATTCCAACAGCGTTTTGGAGAAAAGTGGTTAATGCACAGTATCTGAAGTGCGCCACCTGTTGTTGAGACGTTGCAAAATGAACGTAACGCGTTCCGTAGAGTAAGATTCTAGCAAGAATATCGAGATCACGCGTGGTTACGGATAATCACGCCAGTGAAAAGGTAAGTGTTTCACGATTAGCTCCGAGACTAGCAAAGTGGTCTCCGCCGACGTGATTGATGGGCGAGGCAGGCATGTTGAAATATGGGACAACATTCAGTTTCTTATCTACGTGTCGCCTTAAGTTATGAAGCTCACCCCTGGTCAGCAAAAAATAATAAGGGTCACCGAGTGTCTTTTTCGTGCGGCATGTTGAATGAATACTAGAAAATTATTCGAGACATTTTATTTTAACTTAAAATGCCAAACAAAACCATAACAAATGAGGCAGAAAATGAACATTTACTTGTTGCTTTCAATTGTTCAAAGTTTCAGTAGTCTGTTACTTTGCGAAGACAGAACAAACTTTTATCACTTATGTACAAAACGAAAACAGTTGTACACATAGGCGTTTTAGGAGATGGGTCCAACGAGACACGACAAAAAATCCTCACCTTGCCGGTTTTGTCTTTTTTAGAGCTTACGCGTACCCTCCCCCCTCCCCCCGTCCCCGGCTTCCCCTAACGGCATGCTTCCTGTAGGTCCGTCAGTTGTCAAAACTTGATTTGGCATTAAGGAATAAACACTTGTATGAGTCCTAGCCGAAAGTGCTCATTTTCTCATGACTGGATTATCCGTTCCTTTATGACTCGTCTTTAATGGAATAGATCGGATGTAGCAAAAAACTATTAGCATTGTTAGTATCAAAGCACACTGCCCTTTTATGCTCGGCTACTTTCATTTCTCGGCGACAATCTTTGCTAGCACGCAAGCATACCTGTTGGCATAACATCATTTCAATATCAGTGAACTTTGAATCCTGTGTTATATTCTATTTTATCTTATCCCTTTTTGTTTCTTGGTATTATAAGTTATGTAATTCACCATTCCTAAATACGGACACTATCACGGATGACGTTTTAGGCATGCGAAATCAGTGGCTTTGTTTGACAAATCAAAAACAAAATTAATGAGTTGCCAACATGGACAAGACGCATTCATGCAAGTCTCGTCACAGAGGCAGGCCTACACCTGACGTAGGTCCCTTCGACTTATGACATCTGATAATTGCTGAAGAAACCAAATACAGTTAATTACGCGAACTGAGTCGAGGGGTTTACACTAAATACTGCATATGTATGTGTGTGTTAATTGATAGAATATAACTGATGTTCGTCATGTCAATTGACGTAAATTGCAGTGGGCTGCTCGCACGCGATCGCGCGCGCGCAAGACGGAGAGTACTTGCCGGCAATTCTTTGTTGCGAACAATTCAGACGTAGATTTAGCGCCGAGTTCGAATAAAGCTGATGGTTGGTTTAAATTTTGATAAGGAAGGAAAATTCTGGAACAGCGTTTATAATTCGGGTTCATGAGTGCCAAAAATCGTACAGTGGAAAACATGCCGGGCAAGAACGAGACATCATGGAATATGGTAAGATAAAATCCCAAGTGTAATTGAACAGACGAATTGTGACGTTAATATTTTATTTCTTTCAGCAGAGAACGCATATGAATCACCTGCGTCTGCCGGAGGTTAACTCAAAAATCATGTCGTTGTGGTCGGAAGCGAGCTAATGGCATTTTCCGGCGCGTTTTCGTTGAAACTCACCTTCCAGGCTGTAGGCAATGCGAATGCAATCTACAATAAAAGTAACTGGAAGTCATTCCACACAAATTCTACGTTTAGCAAGAGACAAAGCAAACCACGGGGAAGTAGCATCGTCCGTCAGTGGTTTCACCTGTTTTTGGCCAAGACGTCTTCACGATTGCAAAACTCAGCGACGTGGCGTGGTGGCAGACTCAAACCAATTTCACGGAATGTCGTTGATAAATATTAGTAGTTCATTTCCGGTTATATTCGTCACTCAATGATAGTTTGATTTTTATTCGGCATTGTGTCTATTAGGCCCTACGTGATAGTTTAACCTAATATTTACTGATATTGCGTCACGATTTGTATTATCTGTTTCTCTGCTTTTCATATGCTCTTTCGTCACGAATTGAGTTAATAATATGAGATTTTTTGGAGTATTTCTCAATACTTTGAAGTTTTAGCCAATGAAATGTCTTTGCTCGTACCGATGTCTTACTGCAAGCTATCTATGGCCTAGGGCACTGGACCCAAATTTGATGCCAGTTTGAATCTCTGGAGTTTTGAAATAACCTCTGTCGTAAGGACCGAGAGAACGACCCCGGAAAAGTGTGCAGGTGACCGTGGGAGGTCGCGGGGAAAAGTCTTAGTCAACAAAGGCTCCTAACAGAATTTCCAAATTTGCTAGGAACGTCGATTTTTATAAAGATTTTGTATAAGGAGCATTGCACAACGAGGTCCGTAACTAAGCCGTTTTTGGGAGCGTTCATATTCCTAGTAAATTCAACGTCATAAAGCACGTCTATTAGATTGGTTCTGTACCCGGAAATTCCTTCGTCAATCCTTGTAATATAATTTTACCTCTCTTCACACGCACATTTCTTGTTAAGGTCTCGACTTTGGGACGCACTCTGAGTTTTAGGCAATGCCTCGGTCATTATCGTATGGGGTCTGAAAACCAACATATTGACCACGTGGCAGTGACAGTCAGTAAGTGCATTTTCCCTGTCCGTGCAGGTTTACTTTGTCATTATATAGACAATGATGATATGCCCGGAATAATTTGGAATTGTTAATGTTTGTAGCTCGTTAATTGTTAGTCTTTTTTCTGGAGAATATGGCTACTTCTAATTTCATCTTTTGCTCTATTCGTCAACCTTCACAATCTCGGTCGACTGCATTATTTTCGAAGATCGGTGTCAGTGGTAGTTTATCGCCTTCAGTCAGTTTCGGATTAGTCTTTAGATGTGCTTTGTTTCCACTAGTTCAAAGTCTACGGTGAGTCGCACCAGTCAGAAATTTTCACTCTAAGTAGACTGGGTCATTTCATAAATCACAGCCTTGTTTTTCCGTTTTCTACCCACAATTCAGAGTCATTCAACTGTGGCTGCCATACTGTTAGTGCACCAACAAAATTTAAAAAGTTAAAGTTAAAATTTCTCTGTAAACTCTGTTTATTAAAAAGTAATAACATGATGAACGAGCATTGAACAAATTAGTTTTGACTAAATTGGTGAGTTTCAATTTTCGTTTTGTAAAGTATGTACTTGAAAGAAAAAATGATTTTTAAATTTCTTCTGAATACCGTTATAATGTGTCGGTAGAAACGCATGTTATACAACTTCATGATATTCACATTATGTTGTGTTTCTTTGCTGACGTCATCACGTTATCATATGTCAACTAATCAAAGTCTATTCATAACTGGTGAGTCAATTTCACAAAGCCTGTGAGGCTTACGTGACAGGTAAACGACATTTTCAGTCATCAACGTGCTTTATTTGACAAATGCGACGGAAATTGTCAGAAATTTTCAACCTTTACGACATTGACATTACCGTCACCGTTAAGGGTGTAATTAATCAAGTGTTCTGCTAAAAATGACTTTCGACGTTCATCGATACAAAATTGATACTCCCATGCTCCTTACCCAAATTAGAAGAACTGACCGATTTTGAGTCTTCAGACCTGACTCATTACGGTTGCTTCTCGCGACAGGTTAGTTTTAATCACCGAAGAATTACTTGTGTTTTATCGTAAGTCGCCGATTTCCATTCAAACAGCATCACGTTGGTGTGGAAGAATAAAACGCACGGCTCTTATGAAGTCGGGCAAACCCCGCTCCATGAACTTTCTCAAGATCAAAGTTAAGACTCAAAAGTAATCTTAGCCTGCCAAGATGGACAGGTACTTTTGTCCTAAATGACAAAAATATATGACTGTAACCACTATAAACTGTTTAAGAAAAAGTTCTATTGAAAATTTCTATGTATTTTAAAATCTAGTGGCCCAAACCGTCAAATTAAAGATCGTCTGCTTTCTATTCACTAATCGGCAAAGCACCTCAGAGGAAGTCTTATGTGACGAGGAGGGTTTCTCATTGGGTCTGCGTAGCGTTGTGTTGTGTGGCTTTCCGAGTCCGCCGAAATTAGTCAGTATACTCAGGAAAAAGTGGGGGCGTGGGCATGACACGCGCGTGGTGTTACGTGGAGTTGCTCAGATATCAGTAGATTTGCGAACACTTTTTATGCCGAAAGTATACGGAAAATCGAACCCTGTCACACTTTTGCGTATATCAAAACCTTATAAGCTACTTGTATATTTTTTCAATACGCAATCGTACGCTCAAAATTTTCGATTTCTTCGAATACTGTCCGCCGAATAACGAAACGCGCGTAAATTTGCGTATGCACTGCGTTGCACTATTCTTTCGTGCTGAGAATAGCGGCGTATACAATGCGCATGTCAAGCGTACTCCGGTCGCACCTAACTTATGCCGACCGCATGCCTGACACAATACGTCGGCATTCGCTAAAAATTATTTCAGCTTCCATTTTATCTACGATAAGTACGATAGATCTATGTCTAATATACGCAACTTGTAGCACGTGCCGGGAGATTACCCTATTACCACGCATGAACTAGCTGTTTATCTTCCACGAATTAAAACATAGCGTACTCGCACTGTGCTCGACCGATGCAGGGTGAACACACCGCTTATTTATAACTTATGATTCTTGCACAACAGCGTACGCAGCGTAATTTTGTGCAGGCAGAAAACTATCAGGCGCACTGGGTCGTCCTATAAACAAGCGCACAAAATGATCGAGTTGCGGATGATGTGCGTATTTTGCGTACGACTGCGTATGAAAGAAATAACAATGCGCAACTTACAAGAAATTGGTATACCCAGGACCTTAACACATGTTTAATTTTCTGTGTCCATATCGCGTATCCCGTTTGCCTTTGGCGCACGGACATGTAGGCCAACGTAGGCCAACGTAGGCACAGCGTAGGCACAGCGTAGGCCCAGCGTAGGCCAGCGTAGGCACAGCGTAGGCACAGCGTGGGCATAGCTTACGAACAGCGTAATCCCAGCGTAGGCACATCGTACTCGATACGCCGCACTACGCAACTCTTCATTGGCCCTGCGTGGAACCCCTTCCTTACCCGCACCTCTGAAGCGATATCTTATACATTTTCAAGAAAACGAGATTCCAGTCACACTAATGGCTCTCCAATGTAACTAAACGTCCAATACTGTTCTCAAAACGGGATTTCATACATCTCCTTTTTAGTTTGGCGAATCTACACCAGCGCATGGTAAACCATGACAAACACCGAGTCAATTTCGGTTAAAATGAAGGCAAAAAAACGAAGATGTTTTCTTGAAGCTGTCGTTTCGGAAATAATGTCTTGGATTTTAACTTAGGACGAATTTCGATCTTAATTAAGAAAGTAACACATATTGTGGTCTCAAAACTTCAGTCTTTTTAGTGGTCCGTTTCGTGAGCCCAAAACTTGGTTTAGAGGGCTTTTAAAAACGATGGGACATCTAAAATTTAAGCTGCATGGTCACATGCTACTGATCATTTGTGTTAGGATTGAAGCATTTTGATGGTAATGAAGCCCATAAAGTAACACTTAAATAGGCGTAAGAAGTGGGGGCTGAGGGGGGGGGAGCCCCACTCATGAGCCTGGTGGCAGTGCCTCTCCATTAAACAGATACGTTAGAAGCAGGGGTGTCGAGAGAGACGTGCCTCTTCTCACAATTTACACGCGTGAGACCTCAATGAAACCTTTCTGGCGACCGGCATAGGCACAAGGTAGGGGTAGTTGAGAAAAGAAAGTCACGCCTAAAACAGAGAAATCAGAGTACATTTGCCAACTACCAGTGCTGTATTTATTCTTTGTGGTGCCTCGCCTGGACATTTTTGTTAGAAAGCCCCCATTTTTTAAAAAATGCTTTACGGATCGTCTAAAGATCAATGTAATCCGGGCTCTTATTCATACATACTTCGAAAAAGTCCGAGAATCTTGTTATACAAAGATTTTCTACAGTAAATTGATTCAGATTTTTTAATTCAAGAAGACAGTTTCTATAGAGATTGTAAAGCTGTATTGCCCCAGGGACCCCTCTCTGATTATAAAGTCACCTGTCACTCTCTTTTCCGTTTTTTCTTTAAAATTATTTATTATTCCATAAAAATATCAACTCTTGGAGAGTGCCAGCAGAAGGCATCCACGGTTACCTATTTCCTTTTTTTTCTTATTTATATCGTTTTATGCAATCCCATTTTTATACATGGGTCATTATGTCGTCATCCTCGTCCGTCGATCCCTCCGTCTGACGTCCCGGCGTTCTACGTCCGCTCTTCCGCTGTCATATCTCCACTTTGTGGTTGTTCGTGAAATTTTGCTGACATGTTCTTATTGTAGACGGGACGTCGTGAACGAATTTTCGGACGCATCCGACTACCCTAGTGACAAATTAAATTTCTACGTTTGCTTCCGTATCTTCGGATTTCCTTGACGGCTTTTCAAGGATTTTTTGCAAATAGGTATCTATTAGGGAGACGGCACCACCTTCTCGTTTTCGGGTGGATTTGCATATTCTGCGTCACATAGTTGCCGTTTATATTGTTTTTGAGTATGTTGTTGAAGATCACCTTTCTGTCCCTCAAACCGCTCTAAAGATGATTGGCCTCAAGAATAAGGTCGAGAAACTTAAAAATGAAGGGCACAGACTGGTCCATTCATCACTATCTTTGATTACTTAAAATCTTACGTTGATACTTCCTAATGACGGCAACACCTTTATAAGCTCACGTTCCGTGTACACTGCACTGGTGTTCATTTGGAGAAAATGCGAAGCACTGATACAAATACTGCATATAAGATACTAAGACTAATTCGTTATGTGCTGAATAATAGCAAAATAACTAAAAGAAACTATTTCGTATTCTCTGCAGCCTTTTTAAATGCGGAAGTAACGACACCTATCAAGCAAGTCAACTAACTTGACTTTCTAAACGGAAGACAGTTCAGCTTGCACGAAGCCAGTTGTGCGTTGGAGGTCGGAACGTATGGTGGGCCGTTGAGGGGAAAGTGTCGCCGTAAAATTACGCTCGTAATTACGAGCGTAAATTAAATTGCAGGAGTGTCGCCGTACAATTACGCTCGTAAATTAAATGGGGAAAAGTTTCGCCGTAAAATTACGCTCGTAATTACGAGCGTAAATTAAATTGCAAAAGTGCTGCAGTAAAATTACGCTCGTAAATTAAATGGGGGAAATGTCGCCGTAAATTACGCTCGTAAAATACCTTCAGAACGTTCCAAATTTAAACCAGTCAGTGTTGACCTAACATACACGACTGTTGCTAGGCAGCTCGTTCTTGCACAATCGCTGACATTGCAGCAGCGATTTGATCCGCCATGATTCAGCGCTCGTACCGTAGACATGTAACCCGTCAGTAGATAAGTATTTCCATGAGCACGCGCGACCGTGGATTGTAAAACCCAACGTCATAAGCTAAGAGTTTAAACTAAATTACGAGCGTAATTTTACGCCGTAAAGAATTAAATTACACTCGTAATTTTACGGCGTAATTAACGGCGTAAATAACGCCGTAAATAACGGCGTAATGTACATAATTACGCTCGTATTTTTCCGGCGACACTTTCCCCCCAACGGCCCATCATAGGAACGAGGCTAACGCCTCTCTCGCAAGAACAGTAAATCAATGCAACGCATGTGCTGGGCTTAAAACACAAGTTATGCCAGGGAAATGTAGAAACTTCCATGGTAATACCCTCTGTCACAGTGCCACTTCTGGAGGAAAGGGACCGCCACCCCGAAATCCGTATGTGGGCGCTAGTGCGCATGCCGCGGTTTGTTGTGCACATATGCTTCGGGAATGAATGGAGGAAATCGTTTTATCTGACTGCCTTGTTATCTCGGCTGTGTCACAAAATACGAAGTTACCCGGAGTGCATCGATAACGAACGTTCTTATTGCTTCAGCAGCTGCAAGCCACAAAAACCTTTCTCAATAGAGGGAGCATTATACTTATGCATTTTTCAACTTCCGACAATCAATCGGAATGTACGAATGTTATTTTCCAACCAACCCACAACGTCAGAATGTTACCTTGTTCGCTAAAGTTGCTCAATCCCTGTCTTAACCATTTTGATTAGATTTGGATTATTTGTAATTGGAAGTAGACAGGAATTTTAACGATTTTACACCTAGTTTTTTATTTTTTTCCATAAACACGTTGAGGTGACTGGCTGATTGCCAGTCTTTCAGACTTTTCTTCAGACACCGCTACCACATGGGCGGCGCACCATAGGGCGCTGGAGGGGGGGGGGGGGGGGCTACAGCCCCACCAAATATTTCAGTGCTACGCTGCCCATGGAATGGGCGGCGCCCCCCATAGGGGGCTGGGGGGCTATAGCCACCTCCACTTATTTCAGTGCTGCGCCGCCCATGTAACAAGGATCATATTTCTTTAAATATTTTTTAAATACATCTCGTCAACTCATGAAACCATATGTTTTTCAAATCCTTGATGGTCACAAAAACCTAATGTGCGCACGAAAATAATGCCTAACTTTTTGGGGTCACGTGATTATGTTTCTTCTCAGAAATACGATTTTCCAAGTTCGGCGCGACGTAAATCTATCTCAATATTCTACTAGGTATAATCGGGCGCCTGGAAAAATTAGCAGGTCTTATTTAGATCAAAAACCCTGTCGGTCTTTTCGTATTTTACAATGGAATGACCGAGATCATGATAAGTTTTGACATGTAACATACAGAAATTTGCTTTAATTTAAATTTTATCCGCCTTAGCTGCTAAATTCTGGTCCAGCAACTAACAGCTATGCTACACGATCCCCCCAAAGTGTTACTCCTCGAAACAGGAAGGATGTTCAGAGGTTATTGATTGCGCGCTTTAGCGACGAAACAGAGATGCGAGATACTATACATATACGAGTAGGTTTTATAGTTCCCATTAAGAGTAAAATAACCCACACTAGTTATGGCTTCTGTTGGAAACGATGTTTTGCATAAGTGAGTAATTAACGTTTCCGATAGTAGGTAAACATACAATGAAAAGAATCACAAAATAATTTTTTGGTTTTATCCTTGAACCTAAAACCCACAAAGGTGATGGGTGAGTGAGTTCGCGTCACTGTCACGGCTCGAGCCTCTTAAATTTTTATTTTACATTTCACGACAGCTGTTTTAAGTTACCTGGATTATAACAGTTTTCTTCTTCCCGTTACGTCACCGATTTTTCCCCGATCGTCCTCATTCAGTCAATTTTTACGGTCACCGCTCGTTCCGATCAATTCGCCGACGTTCACGAATTCCGATTAATTTCATAGTTCATGACCGCTTAGAAATACAGAATCACGTTCAGATTACAGTGAACTTTAAGGTAACGGGATTTCTTCGTTATTAAGGATCGAATTTCTTAAAAAAGTTTGAAAGTATTAGTAGTGACCCAAAAACTATGTAATTTGTTAAAATGATTGATGATCGCAGAATCTTGTTATGTGCATGAAGACAAAGCCCAGATTTTCATTGTGTTTTTTACTTAACAAAATCGCGATTTATTCTTCAGATCGCCAAATTTTCCACCAGCACGATTTTCCCCGAAACTTAGAAATTCTTCGGGGAAAATCGCGTATTTAAGAAACGCATATGGTTACAAACATATAAGTATTGCTGCGGTATGCATAATAATAGTCTGAGATCGTCGAAGATTTTAAAAGTATATTGTTTTATGGGTCTATTATTAATACCAAGACTATGTAGGACCTTATGGATAAATATGTATTTAACTAAATAATCACAAAATTATAGATTTTAACTCAGTAAAAGTATATATTTTCTGAAAGTAGAAAGCTTGCAGAATGCGATTTCTACCTTTTAACCATTATTTTGGTCATGTGACCGCTTCTTTTTAGTAAGCTTTAGCAAAAACGGAAGGTAAATCGATGGCAGAACAACGTGTGACTTTTTACTTGAAATTTTTACGTGGGAGTTTGTACCTCGAATATTGAGGCCATCAAACGCGAGTTTGGACTACAAACTCGCTTGCGTAATCCATAATAAACTGAAGCACAGAGTAATAGAAAATTACAATGAGTTCTTATTAAAGGGAAACAGAAAATGTAAAAAAGAAATTCGAGTTCGAGTTTGAGTAAAAAGATCAGACTCTGAGCCCAGGGCAAAGAATCTTGTTTTCGAACTCAAACTCGACCCAGACTTAACCCTAACCAATCATGCATGATTCGAGAACAAACTTATACAATCATTTGCGTGTCATGGAGTCAAGTTCACGGTATAGAGATTAGATACCTGACCCAAGGCCCGAAATCCAATCTCTTTTGTAAGTTTTTTTTACTAGTTTATCAACGGTATGCTGGCAGCAATTTTTTGCTAATGCAAGTGCCGTTGGGACTTGTGCCGATTGAAGCTTCTAAGGCCCATCTCATCAATTCGGTATAACACAGTTCGCCATTGGTACACAATGCAACAGTGGCCCAATTAGCGTTGAAAAAACGAGGAGAATATAAAAACATGTAAATGATCACACAATTTACAATTATTCCTAAACATTTGATTGGACACACACGACATCGTCAGAGGAGAGATATATCAAACAACTACAACGAAAGCATATAGAAATGTGTGAAAACCTAAGAACGTTCAGAGGTCTTTATCGGATTCTGCTCAAAAGAGGCTAAGCATATGCAATTCTACGAGTACAGTATGTGCGCATATGCGCACAATAATCTACCAGAGTAGAAAACCAAAGGCACGTAGCTTGAGCTCATTCCAATACAAATTTTCAAATATAAAATCGTTTGAGTTTGGAAGCTGGATTTTCGGTCAGCGGCCTGTAACCATCAAGGCTCTTCTGCGAAACTGACAACGAGAGTCTTCTGGGAAATTTACGAAATCACATCGCGTCAAACTGGAAAGCTTGCTCGCAATTGGCCAATCGAATCGAGTTTTCATGAGAGTTTGGTATCGTGAGGTCCTGAGCTTGGGTCTACTTTCCGAACTCGGACTCCAGGGCCCAGAATCTTGTCTCCGAGCTCAAAAAAATAAGCAATTACGCTACATGATTCGAGTAGAAAGTTGTACAATAACTTGATCTGTTCAGCACAAACTCAAAAAAAGTATGTGTGATTGTGTGCTCGAGTATATTATGGTTTACAACGATGAATGTCAGAGGCAGATCTACAGGGGGTTCAGGGAGGTCAACCCCCCCTTGGGACAGGATCAATAATAAAAATTGAAAAAAATTCACCAGAAAAACGAAATTTGCTACTAAAAACCACAAAAAAATCTTACACGGGAGGAGGGAAACCCTCTCCCGACCTTCCTTCCCTCTGCGCTACGCGCCTCGGATTCGCTCGAATCCTAAGCCCCCCCCCTTACTGAAAACGTAGATCTGCCTCTGAATATTAATCCTAAATCCAATTTTATGATCCCGTCATTAAACCTATAGACTCGAGTCCAAACTCGAGCTTGAACTCGATGTTATGGCACGAATCTTGTGTTGAGTGTGAAACTGGATTGGAATCTCATCTGCGTAAACCATAATACATTGTAACACACAATTACATTAAGAGCAGAAACTGTTAAAAATAATCTGGAGTTCGAGTTCGGAGATTAGACTCCGGGTCCAGGTGTATGTTTCCAGCAGTGTGCAGGTATTAATTAACTGTGGATATTCACTTCAACGTTAAGTCTGTACAGTGTCCTGTCTTTGCCCTGTTTCAGCCGAGCTCGGATAAACCTTACCACACCGTGGTTGTCCTTGTGGCGGGAGTAATAGGCGGTCTGGTCCTGGTCATATTGATCATTCTCTTCTGCAAATGTTGCATGAAAAGAAGCAAGCATCTCAAGAGGTGAGTCTAATAGATGGCGCTGATACGTTGGCGTCATCGGCAGCCATTTTAAATTTCCTCTTCGGATGCCACAAATGACGCATTCCTGACGTATTATTGTACATTGTTTTGAGTGCATTTAGACCATGCGGGTATTTTGAAATAATACGTTTTTCGAGAAACATTTTGCCTGTGCAGGCACGTAAGCTCTAGATGCAGATAAGTGTTTCCCTTTGCATAATTGCTGTCTTGCTGGACGTTTGTGTATATTTTACCTATATTATTTTGTACTTTTCAATTAATCTGCTGCTCTTAAAGGTGAAGGTATCTGTTTTTACCGGCATACGCGTGCGTTAGAATTTAGAACCCTGTGAACTTAATGAAATACAATTAAAATTATCGCGAATAACCAGAAAATCTTAATTTAACCAACATGACACTTAACATGACTGCCTTCCCCTTTAAAGGAAAACAGCTACTAAACGTGTTCATTTGTTCCACTATGTTTCTAAATAGTCTCATGCAGCAGCTAACTTTGGAAATGAACGCAGCTTCAAGACAGGCGCATGGGCTTATGTGCGGTAGGCGTGTGGTGTATACATTGTTTCCCACAATTCGTCATTCAATGGAAATACATTGGAGAGACAGCGATTTGGCTGTGAGTCCAAAGGGGGCGAGCCTTGTTCTTAAAGGACCATTTCATACATTGGCATAATCACCTGCTTGGAATAATCGAGTTTTAAGTCCTAGATATCATGCAAATTTGGAGCATCTAGTAACCCTGATGCCAACAGAGTTTTAGATGGCGTGATAGTATTAAGCCTCATTGCGTAGGTCTACGGAGTCTATAGAGTTGCATATCAGCCACCCTATAGCCACAAAGTTTCATAAACAACTTTGCAACACGCCCTTGAAATACAGTTCTGGATGCCTCCAAAAGCGGGCTCAGGCTTGTGGTGAAATTAATCCTTCTGTCACTGACATCTTCAATTTCCGACGCCATGTTCAAAAACACTTCCTATCCAACTAGACAAGACCATTTGCGTCATCACTGATTTTAGACGAGTTGAAAGATCCTCTCGAGAAATTGCATTTCGCATGCAGCTTTCCATCAATTGGTTAATCCGACCGGCGAGAATACGAAATACTCGTAATTTATCATGTTAACACACAGCCAAATCAATTTTTTCCTGCAATTCTAAATCGATAGTAGCCGTGCTAGCCACTCTTCGTCAGGTTGTCTGAATAGTGTATTATGACGTTCCAGTGAATGTGAGAAACAAAGATTTAGAGCAAAAGTCAAGCTTTTCGGTAAAAGCTGGACGGAAGGTAACAAAAATCTAATCGTTATTCTTAGTTCTAGTCGTTACCCTGCATCATTTCTGTGCAAGGGGGGTGAGTTGTGGGATAGCCAAGTATGGGTTCAGTTAATGTTTTCCTATTCTTCACTGATTTGTATAAACATGAGAAGGCGAGTTGTCGTTGTCGTCAATTCGATGTGTGAACATTGTCTCAAGCAGTTTTGCGCATCTTATAATCAGTGAACTATCAGATTAATACACAGCCGTGCTGTTGAAGATCGGAAGTGCCGTGTTTGCTGTCTCTGTAACCTGAGGATGAATGTCATTTCATTTGTGTTTGTAAGAACTATTTCACTCTGAGAACTACACTTATATCTGAGTGGTGTTGGCGTGAGCCAAATAAGTATAGATTAATGAAAACATTAGAACCTACGACTCAAATTAATCTTTCGAAGTTTGTTTTTCACGCCACTGCCCTCAGGGAAAAGTTACTCACCGCTCTTTTATAACCACATGTTACGCGTAGGCCAAGACCCTAACTGATGTTGTAAATAAACTGATTAAATTGACTGAATCCACGCAAGGGCTATTTGAGAAGGAAAATTGGAATATTGCTCAGTGGATGTCAGTTTTGGAGTAATTGTTTTATGCTTAGGACTTTCGAGGTATCGCGAGATAAACAGAGAAGTTCACGCTAAACGCAACCCGGAAATGAAGAACTGTTTCAAAATCGTGACATCTTGATAGGGTCTCGAGTTTATTCCGGCTATGCCCGCGTTTAGGCCCATGCGCCTATATGTGAAGCCGCACAGAATTAAGCACACGCGCCTTTACGCGGAACACATGAATAGAGATCAAAAATTCAAGGTAGCGTGTGAGTAAATCTTGACGGAATCGTTACCTACAAGGCCGTACATGTTGACGTTTTTTCAGTTTAACAATGAGAATCTTAAAATGAAAAACACTAAGAATGAACAAAGGTATATAAAAATACTCAACGCCAGACATGCACAAATACAAGGGATGGTCGACAACGCCTAAAAGTGTAGTTTAGGCGCACTTGAGCGAAACGCTTTTTCTTGAGTAAGTATTCTTTCAGACGTAGGAGCGCGTGGGCCAAAATGCGTATAATATGGAACGACTAAAAACGTTCGTTTAACATTTATGAAGGTCTAATCTCCGAACTTAGACTCAGTCTCAGACTCGAAACTTAACCATGGTTTGAGTACAAATTTGTATGTGTTTGAAAAGTGTGCCCTGCAATAGTCAAGTTCCGATACGACGGTGATACAATTTATAATATGAAATACGCTTTGTCGGTAGATGGCGATAAAGTAGCCGAACAAGAGGCCAATGCCGCATTTTTCATAATGTTTGCAACCATCATGCAGCCAAAATGTCACTCTTGTGAGGTGGGTTAATAAAATGTATGTCCTGTTGCATGACGCCAAGTGCCGTTATTCAACAATAACAGCGTGACGCTTGATAATGCGACGTCATTGTTGCTATACGGCGTATAACTTTTATGCAACTGGGCCACGATGGTTAAACCGATAAGCGCCATCTTGAGGCTTAGAGACGAGGCTGATGGTTTCGACGTTCATGTTGGTAACGCAAACAAAACTCTATCACGGTGAGGAATGTTTAGGGGTAGAATGTGGAGAAAGACGTACCTCTAAAAACGGACTATCTACGTTATGGTAGAGTGGGAAAATGTTTTTATTTGAATAATGCTTTCATGGCTCCTGGAGGTACCAATGGTGCATTGGCAGGTGACAGGACCATGTTTTGATGGAATCGTCAAAATGCGTTTGGTATTCTCCAGTGTTTTTTACCACTTACCAATTTATTAAGACACACACAAAAATATAATACAATGAAATTCAGCCCGGGAACCGCAGTGAGCATTATATCCAATGTTCGAAATGCAAAATAAAAACTGCGGAATCTCCGCGTTCTCACGGCGCCATCGGTGGGTGTGATGTCGCTAAATGACACACGGGAACCAAAGAGTGATTATCGAGTGGCGTTTTTTGTATTTACGTGTGATCTTGGAAATTTACTGGAGACATTTCAAACTGATTGATCACACGAGACGAAATCGATCGCGTGATTATAACGTCTCAAGATATTTATAGTTCCCCTTCCATCCATCAGTGTGCCCCTGTTGTGAATTTACAGTAGTTATAGAAACATTTCGTATTTCTTTACTGACTGAACTTTACAAATTGATGTTACATAACATTTGTTTGTTTGAAGGAATAAACATACTTATGAAGAAATTCAATTAGTTTGAACGGGAAAGTTACGGCTTAAATTTATGCAGTGCCTTGTAACCGTTCATACCCGTGTCAGTCGATCTCCGACTAGGAAGCCTGGGTGATGAATTCTAAGCTATATGCAGTGCGCATTAACACGACGAACAGAAAAGCCTGCAAAGACTGACAATCATTACTACATGTACATATACATATATATATATATATGTATACATACATGTACATATACATGTTTCATTGAAGACACGACTTTGTTCTGTTTTTACGAGTTTAATTTCAGTTCTTTCAAACTCTCTAAATAGAGATCTTGTGTTTACATCAGTCACAACAGTGCAATAAAAATCCAATCGACATTTGTAGATAACATGATTACTGCCAAATTATAGTGATATACATATACACATATATACACATATACACATACATTTACACATGCATACACATATAACTTCAGTTGCACCCCTTCATTGACACAAAGCTGGTTGAAGGAACGACTGTACTTTTTGTTAGACAGCTTGGTTCATACTTCCTCGTACTCTTTACAATCTGTTAATCTTCGCGTGTGCCGCAGTTGTGAAGCAAATAGCCAAGAGACATAACGGACAAACAGGTTAAAATAGTAGCTATATTTCGAGACCAGATATCTCTTCCTCAGGCATTGGGCAAACTGAACTCTGTGGGAAGCAGTAATAAACAGTGACAGCAGGTAGAAGGGTATACAAGCAGAGGGTGTGTAACACACGGTAGGAAACCCACAAGCCGATCGGAACAGAGCCGGTGTGCGGTACACACCTGTGAGGTGCTCATTCAGCACTGGGTTTTCGTGAAACTAAAGGGAAAATGTAACAGTAAAAATACAGGGTGAACATTTTGATCTCTGTCTCAGTGGCAGAGAACCACTCTAAGCAATGCAATTTAGTGTGTTTTTCGTGTTATATGTCACTTTAAAGATATGCACGAGGCATTGTATAGATATCGTGTGGGGGGTACGCTCAGACGGAATAGCGGACTCGCTCCTGTGTCTCTTTAAAATCGTAGCACAATGATGCGTTTGTGATTGTTGGTGTTCTTGAAAGTCAAACATCGACTGGCGTGGGAAGGAACACCTCCGAAAACAACCAACTCAATACAGAATACACCGTTCACCAATCAGCAATTGCAGAAAAGGCTGCCCTGGAAGCAATAGTCGTTTTGCATCACGTCAGGGTAACGATCGGTAACACAATTAGATCTTGAGTATTTGAAGCGCTACCATTAAGACTCCTCGGTCTCTTCAGTGGGTTTGTGCCATAATAGAGAGAGATTGGATAATGTCCTTCCTTTAATGGTCGGCGACATGAACTGAAACTATGCTGTGTTTTAACTTTTAACAGATATTGACTGCGACTGTGGCATTCATATTTTTTAAGCAAACTATTTCACGTTTTGTACTTCTAAACCACCGAAAATGCTTGGAGCAGGTTAGAAAACTGCTTAGAAAGTCCACTAAATTTACAAGCATTACTTCGGGCAAGTTGTTAACCGTTGTGAAGAACTAACAGTCATTATGAAGCACAGAATCTAGTTTGAGGCATAGCGAGAAGGTGTTGTCTGCTGAATAATGGTTTTGTTTCTCGTGGGAGGTGCAACGTGTGGAACAACAAGTTGTGAGATTAGTTTTGAGAGAAATCACCAAAACAGGGCTATACGTAGTGCATATATTACACGTGTACGCGGTCTTTTTTATTACTTGTCAAGCTAAATCCTTTACAAAAAGTATTGTAATTAAAATAATAATAAAAGTAATAATAATAATGATGATTATGATGGCGATGATGATGATGATAATATCAATAATAATAATTATTATTATAATTATAATATCCTACATGTGTGTGATTTTACAATACATGCAACTGAAGTCAATGAAGTTCGTGGTTCTAAAATTTGTTTTAAAATATAGTCTCTGGTGCGTTTCGTAGAGCCAATTTTGTCAGTGAGAGAAGCGCGACCTCGCACGATCACACGGTGGTGAAAGGCCCGTGCTTCGCGAGTGAGTCTATGGTCTTACTCACGTTGAAAGTATATTGGATGAATGATTGCCAGTGAAGTGACTGGTCGAACAGACTGGAATGTTGGACTACCGGAGAAAAGTCACTGTTTCCGTTCGCGAGCAAAGATTTTTCTCCGCTGGTGTCTCGCTATTGCCTTGCATTGCGGAACACACCCTTACTCTAAGCCCTTGCGTGCCCTGATTGATTTCATCTTGCAAGACTGTACAATTGCATACTTGTGTTTTATTAACGTCATAACTTGCAGAACGTGGCAAGTTATTTGAATTCTTTTGAAGCGATAATAAACCCACTTTTCGACACAAAAACTAACTTTTGGTTTAGGCCACTTGCCGGTCATGAAACTGTTCTCGTTACGAAATAGTTTCTGGCTGTGCAGAGACCAGCCTCTCCAAGTACGCTCGTCACGTGGGTCATTTTATGCGGCGAACATGGTCTCGGGCAACAACAAGACGTTATTTTTTTTCTTCCAAGAACAGCCACCGCGTCTCATCCAAACAACATGTACTGGTTGAGACCAACATTAAAGCAGTACGTATAAGCGATCGAAATCAAGACTTATTTAATTTCTTGTAAGGTAACAGGTATATAGCCATTTTAAGTAGATTGAGTGATTCATGAAGTTAAGGTAGTTATCTTAAAGTTTGTTATCACTCGCAGTTGATTAGTAGTGTGGCAAATCACGTATTTTGTTCAATGACTTGCGCAGTCAAGGAATCCGCTTTCCAGAAAGGTCCTCCAATAGAATTACACCAGTTGAACAGCATGTTCACACACTTTTATTTTCAGACAACCGGCGCAAGTTTTTAATAGAGCCGAACACGTGCCTCACTACAAGTCGCACCGGCCTCAGTACGACAGTTTCAAGTCCCACAGTATTTCAAGTCAACGAGAGAAATTATTGGGAGAAAACACACAGTCCAATGGTCGGCGTCATTCCACGTACGATAGAGAGGAGTAAGTAAAAGCCCGGTGACTTTTAACATTTTAAAACTATTCAACCTGCGCGCTTTCTCTCATTTTGCCAATCCTGACCGGCGATTTTTAAGGGCAATGGCGAACAACCATTCTTATAGAGCTTTTACGCAGTTTTCATGAACATTGGATGATTGCCAAAGCGTACTCGTAAAGTTCTGCTCGGCTATTTTCGGACAGGAAATAGTTTTATGCAGATGAGGTGGGCAAGAAGAACGAATATAAAGTTAAAAGTATCACCCTTTGCGTAAGAGACCGACTTCCAGCATCAAACTAGACTAACAGAGTAATTTGAATTAAATTTTCAAATGTCACTTCCACTGAACTAATTAAAAGTGTCTAAGCGTTTCATGGTGTGTGAGATATATTTGGGGCGAAATTTAAGCGCGGGTACATTAATTTTTTCATATATGTCGAACTGGATTAGAAATTCATTTCAGTTTTAAGGATACAAGATGTTTTAAATAAAGTTAAAGATCTAAAGCGTAATCATCGAATGTAAAAATATCAACATTGATGCTTATTAGTGACTATGTGTAAACACTCCTATGCTCCAGTGACATTGTTAGATAATCTGGTCGAATCTATATTCATTCGATAATCAACGGTGTATGAATACTTGACATGCGCAGTGAATCACTATCCAATTTAGAGTACTGATACATAACCCGTTTTATGCGATCAACGTTACTATAAGTAGCCGAAGTGCAAATGAACCCCACTGAGCGATGATGTCCGTTTCTCTCACCGCGGTATGCCCAGTGTGCAGTATATGTAGATATAGATTTGTACTTGGATTCTCATGAGAAGTATGTGCAGTCCCTTCGTCATGCATTGCAGGGAGTACCAGAACAGAGCAGATACCAGGCAAGACAAGCGAGATTTGAATGGACAGGCTGGCAGACGAAACTCAAGGCCGAACGGTGGGTTACCTATCCATACATGACGTAATCAATCATAGCCAGTGCATCCCCTAATCAAATAAGTTAGGTGGAAATCGCCCATATGTTGAAGTTTCGGATAAATAGTCAGATGAGAATGCAAGTCGATCGGGGCTCTACCGTGTAGGGTTAGTTAATTAGCTGTCTTACTATGCACAACTTGTTGTACACTAATTGTAAGATAAAATTTCAAAGAAGTGCCTTGTAGTCGTTCTCCCGGACTTAACCGCTGATGTTATTAAATCCTGTTCATTTTCGTACCTTATTGGTTGTTATGCATAAGCTAGGAAGGAACCCATCCACTGTGATATGTCAATGTTGGTTGCTACTTAATTCACCCGCGTCGCATCGGGAATATTCGGGTCATTTTGTCCCATTACTGTTTGGGCCTACATGTTGTTTTGTATTGGCTTCAAGGTTTAAGGTGCATTTCCAATGTGTTATACTGCTACACTGCATTTGAAAGTATTCTTGAATGCGACGACGTTAATTTGCTCAATTTCGTTGTCCCCGATGCGTTAATAAAAGGCACTAAATTAAATGTCGAATAATTGTAGGTGTAATGAAAATAGAATTATCATCAATACTCTCCGCTGCACACCTGCAAATGCTTCAAATTCAAGGATCACATGTTTCACCTGCATCATTGGGAAATGTTTAGGGGGGGGGGGTCGCGAACCAGCTCACTAAACCCAGTCCGCAACTCCTCACGCTTTGAGAGCTAAAGCTTTTATCTGAGCTCTTGAAATGCATTTTTTTCTTTAAAACCTTGCGGATGATTTTCGTCATGACTGAAAGCACGTGCGGTCGATTTGCAGACAGTTTTAGATGCCTTCCTTGGGCGCAAGATTGATTTTCGATTTTTAGTCCCAGTTGTTTTGACCGCTATAATGATTAATGTGCTAACGAAGCTATAGGACTCTCATTTCCTTTTGTGCCTATTGGCCAGCACGAATTTGTTATTAGAGCTTTGACGGTCAAATCTTTATGTTTGCTTAATATTTGTATTTCGGCTTTTTGAGCACATTTAAACTCACCACCATGTCAGTGTTTCGCAGAGCTACCGCAATGCATCATGTCTCCACTGACGTTTCAAAGTCCGCGACGGAGTTTCACACAAAACATTATGACGGGGACAATTCACGACCGCTGGTATTTTATCGAGTGTACAAAACTACGTTTTGGGAAGGTGGGGATGGGGCGGGGGGAGGTAGGCTTGGTGCGGGGCTCGACGCATGCTGCTGTTATTTAGACTGATGCGCGACGGGAAATAACTTTTATTGGAAACTTTCAGTAAAATCGGACTAATATGAAAAGATTTCGATGGTTGTGTGACAATCATGGTAGTAGAAAAATACCAAGCTGTGTGTAGTCGTGAATGTCAGTGAGCAGTCATTCACTGAGAAATAACAAGAATTGTTATCAAGTGGAAACATGAAATAGCGTCTCAAGGCTGTACTTCTCAACAAGTCTTCTCGAAAAAATAACCGTTGCCCACGTTTGATTACCAGACAAAATCACGAGTCAAAATTTCTAAACAGCTTTGATTGCCTGGCAGCGAACATTCCTCGTATGTTTTGTTCGGTGGTTTTTGTTGAAGTTAAAGCTAAAGAATATTCAAGAAACTGGCATCAAGTGGTGACTTCATAACACACTCTTTACCAGTAGGGAAGCGTGTAGCCATTTGTCGATTTGGTTGAGGTTTTGAAATATTTCTAGTTTCTCACTTTATAACTTCCGGAAAGTTGCTTGTAAGAGAATTCTTCCAGTAATTTGCTGAATACTACAAACACACCTTTCCTTCTGATGTCACACCAGACCAAGCTCGAGTCATTCTCGAGTGCTTGTATGCATCAGTTATGCGTTATTAATACCATGCAGTGGCCTGAACACGTAATGCAAAGTTGTGTTAGTAGCTTGCCAAAAATAGACTCAATAGGCATCAGGCTCATGCAATTTTAAAGGATACACGAACGTCAATTCACACGGGAATGATGGGATTTGATCAGGGCTGCGTTATTTAAATGCAAAACACTCGCCAGATATTCGCGGACACTGAGAAATCTTCGTGAAGGAACTGAAATTTCTTCCTAAATCAACACTTAGGTGACCAATCATTTCAGTGTCATATTTGCTTGTCTACGCTAATAAGATCTCGGTCTTACTCTTGAAATACTTAGAATTCCCTCGCGTGATTTGGTCATGCGTGGCATTGCTTTTCTCGCTGGAAACTTATTTCATGGAACACACCTAGAGCAAGTCTTTTGGGCAAGGTAGTTTCATTCATTAACGCGACTGACGGAGAGCAGTTGTGCCTAGGGTTACTTATCAGGAACCTCTAATCTTAGCTAGAAGCACACGTAAGCTACAGATTGAGGCCCCGTACAAATCGAACCTTCCCTTCAAATTTTTTCGAAAATTCTGGCGACAGGAGCATGAAACTTGTGGCTACCGGTGGGTTGGAAATTGTAGAGGGTAGCATAAATTACCAGGGCCCTTAGTCTTTTTATACCTTAGGGCCCCGAAACAATGAATCACAGGGCACAGAAAAACGTACAGTACATCTTCACCCTATAATGGGCACGGTTACGCTTCAGTGAAGAGCGTACTATTGGTAGAATTGGTTCAAGTCAACAAATCTTACTCTGATGTAATCGCAGGCTCTACAGATGACCAGAAAAGAAGAGATAGCACCTCACGTGATCTACCATCACAGCAGCAGCAGCAGCAACAACAACAACTGCAGCAGCAACAGCAGCAGCAGCAACAGCAGCAGCAACAGCAGCAACAACAGCAACAGAGCCCGCCATCTAACGGAAGGCGAGTATCATTCTTACTGAATGACAACCCGTCAAGTGCGTTTCTCAAATCGCGCGGTAGGAGGTACGTGCAATCTGTTACGAGCAGGAATCTGTTCACAAATTCCAAGAACTTTTATACGCCTACATATACATTATGTTGGTGTGTAGATCTAATATTTATCGCCTGGCGTTATGCGCAGACGGATCCGCCAAGTACCCGCTGGGGGCAATTTTGGTACTGTGCGCCTTCTATATCTTTTAGAAGTATCTGCCTGAGAAAATCAGACAAAGTGTGAACGTGACAAATCACAGTTTTTGGCATATGCTTAGTTTATATGCTTAAACAAGCGCAACAGTTTTTGTTGAAAAAGTTGACATTTGTTGGAGAGCTGGATCGTTATTTTTTCCATTTATTAATCTTTTTGAAGTTATGGCCAACCTTTTGTGAAAGTACAGACTTGTTGGGCAGCTTCATAAGAAAGTTCCGGGGTCTTCGACTTTCCCTTGGAACAGATTTGGCTAGAGGATGTAATGAGTTAGGCAGTCAACTAAATGGTAGACGGTCAGTACCATTTAGACACGTCACGTAACCTGTCTGTAAATAACTATTTACAGACACGCCGGAGAAGGAAGTTACCATTTGGAACACAAGTTTGCCTAAATTTTGCAAATCCAAACATTGCCCGCCGTAGTTGTAATTGTGCTAAACGAACACAGAAAACTTCGGTTGATGTGCGAAACTCTCAATATGTTACAAACTTATGTCTTGGTGCCCGTGCCATAGTTAGTACCTATGTGCTGTTACGTGGATGTCATGATTTGAGAAAAGACGTCAAAAGTTGACGTACATGCCTAGTTTTATTTGTATGCTACTTGAAAACGAGGGTAGTCTTCGAGGGTTCGTTGTGGTGGAAGCGGACACAGACGAAGGACTTGTTTTCTAGAAATGTCCTTTTTTAATTACATTTTTCTTTAATTTGGGATTGCAAATTCGTGTAAAGGAAACTTGAACAAAACAGAGGATGAGTATGTTATAATCCAGGTATGACATTTTAAAACAATTGTGAAAATAGAATTTTCTAAATTTCTTTAAAACCCGCTGCTCACGAAAAACGCGAGCGAAGCCAGCACACGTGAATAACACCGGTTTCTGACCAGTACCATTCGACGCTAACTTATGTTACCGTCCAAGATAAGGTTGCAGACGCAGTTGCCGTTGTTTCGACATGGGCAAATTTCAAAAGTCCGTAAATTCAAAATGCGATGTCGTTGGCACACTAAGAGGGTATGTACGGGTAACCCTCACCTATTGTTGCAGAGTTAGAACGTGAATTTCTTGCGGATCATTGTTTTTATTCATATCGTACCAAATCCGCCCTAATTATATCCAAGCGTCAAAGGCCAAATTCGACGCTTGTAGCAGAAATGGTAGAAACACGCATTCTTTGCGCAATTGAAGTGTCCCGATATTCACGAATGCGTGTAAACAGGTCTCACCAGAGGGCAGTTTTGGCTCGGCAGTCTGCTCATGGATGTTTTAGGACCACTTGATGAAGACCAAACTTGGCATAATTTTTTGGAATGGACTGGTACTATTAGACGACTTGAATTCTCATCGGTCCCTTAAAGTTACCATAGATATTAATTGCTTAATTGACGAGCACCTTAATTAGCTTACCGTTTGCGACAAGTCTATCATTGGCCGTTTTCAACGCTGTGCGTTGCTCCTGTTGTAAACTTGCATTACTTTTGTTCTATGCAAGCATCTTTCTTGCATGCTCATTTCGTAGATTTTATGCTATCTAGTTTTAAGACTTCGAAAACTTTGCAAATCGTATGTTGGCGAACATCAAATAGTTATTTTAGAACTCGCACGGTGAAATAAAGCTAGAGGCGAAACCGAAAACATGCCTACGCTAAAAAGCGTTAGTGATCCCGGATGGTCTACGTATATTCTATTTAAGTTATTGTCAATTGGTGTTGTTTTGTAAATGCTCATGATAAATGTGGCTATGATTGTTCAAGCAGATTGCACCGTAACCTGTCTACTGTGTCCTTTACCTCGTGTTGTTCCAACTTGTGTGAGTACATTAAACCTGTTCGTATTCTGTGAACGTGCATGGGTTACAAGAAAAACGGCGGTAAAACCGTGTTCCGTTAAAGAAACTAACTTTTGCTTTAAAGCGCTAACCGTTATAAAATTGATTCCAACTCCGATGAGTGTTTTTTCGGCTTCCAGTCCCAGATATCACTCGTCTTATTGAATTACATAACAATTTGAGGCCAATTTCACAGCGGTGCATGGTCTAATTAAAAAAGTTAGCTTTTGTGACGGAAGGCTGGTACATAGCTGCTTCGAAATGTGTTCCTTTAAAGGCGAAGGCAACCTTTTTTCATGTCATTTTTAGCAAAAATAGGGTTCGTTGATTATCCCAGACATATTTTTCACTTATAAACAACTTTTCGTAATTTGATTAATTACTCGTCGTCTACTCCGGAAGTGACGTTTTGGGAGGCAAGAATTTCGCGCCAATTTCTTTTCATACAGTCTGACAGTGAGAGCAGTCTAGTTAGTCATTGTTCTACCTCGGTTGTGATAAGTTCGGTCGTCGTTTGCTCTTGTTTACGAGTCAGTCAACATGCCACGCTGTTGCTGCCTACCGAGATGTACTCATTATCGTCTCACGTACAGAGGAAGAACTGTCCCACTTGCCCGAGTGTACCGCGACACACTCCCAGTGGATGCTGACTTGAGCACCCAAACTGCTTACAAAGTCCCGCCGTGCGACTCCCTCGTCACATACGTGGCATCTTCTAACTAGCTCCAATACAAGTCCACAAAAAACTTATCAAACTTAGGCTCAGCGATCTGTTCATTGGATGACGAACTATACTTTTAACTGGGTGTCAAACTGGGCCTGTATTCACTCGGACTACTCAACATCGCTGCTGGGCTGCTTACAGGCTCTGAGCTAGAGACAACAGCACACGGGGAATCACTGCTAGTTCCTGGAATTGCACGCTATAGGGTACGTTCGGAGGCATGGATGACAGTAGATGAAGTGCCTCCAGTCACTGTTTATAGTGGCCATGAAAATGGTTGCCACTGCTTTGTACGTTGCGTGAGCGGGTAGCGCTGCGTTCTTCACACGAACGAGCTAGCCAAGTACGGCGAAGTGTGTCATCCTTTGGAAAGCGATGCAAGGTACCCAAAGCGCGTGTGAGACGATAATGAGTACATCATGGTACTCAGCAACAGCGTGGCATGTTGACTGACTCGTAAACAAAAGCAAACGACGACCGAACTTGACAGTTCTCACAGTCTGACTGTATGAAAAGAAATTGACGCGAAATTCTTGCCACCCAAAACGTCATTTCCGGAGTAGAGGACGAGAAATTAATTAAATTACGAAAAGCTGTAATTAAGTGAAAAATATGTCTGGGACCTTATTTTTGCTAAAAGTGACATGAAAAAAGGTTTCCTTCGCCTTTAAATCGTTAACAGTTGTATAGTAAGAGGTTTAGGACGCCGGTTTTTGCGGCTCCTCGGTCAAAGGCCATAATCCGCTAAGTAAGGTCACATAGGATGGATGCAATCGGAAGGGACGTCACACCTCATGACGTAATAGGTTTAATTAGACCCGTTAGAGAGGCACCTCGATGCTTTCGTGGCACGTTTTGAGCTCCTCCCAACGGATTGAGAGTCGAAACAAAAGAGGGATTACGCTGCTGAATAAGAACAAAAGGCACCTGTTTTTGCGTGCGCCAAGTGTCGTCGTTGTATATTGTTCGCATTGATCAAAAACAAATGTCGTGTATATTGCGCTACAAAAGGGATAACCACCCAACTCAACAACAGATGTCGTGTAGAGTCTTACCCAGGTACCGACGGTACTAAACTAGTGATATTGATTCAACGTGTATTCATGACATACACTACAAAAATCATCAACGTTTCTGTGGTCACAAATTCAAGTTTGAACCCTAGTTTAGGTTATAAACATAAAGAACGGTTAACGTTTCTTCACCCTTCACAAATTTGAGCAAGTTTTGTTGATCGGTTGCTATGAGATTGATGTTGTTTTCAAATTCCTATGCTTACAGACCAACCTGCTTTCTAGTAAGCTCTGCTGGAATTTGAATGTGTGTGCGACAACAATTTTCATAGAAGCGAATGCAAAATTAAAAGCACGCACGTCCCATGGGCGTGCAAATTGGAAGAAGCTCCAATCCCCAGCTGTTGATTAGATAAAAACCCTGCAACTGCAACTGAATAGAGGAAATATGCTTCTGCTAGTCACATTCCTGCATTTCTTCGCTTTCTACTGAAGCTGGTCCACAGGTTGTACTTGAAACTCGCATTTTTTCCAGTCCCGAAGAAATATTGGTGGCGTAATTTTGATAATCGAGTGGATTATCTGCAACTAGTAATCTGATTTGTTTGTGCAAGTGAACGCTTTTCTTTATTTGTTCTATACCTATACCTTTACTCATTAGCCTAAAATCAGAGAAAAGCTTGAATTGTCCATCCATTTTATTTAAGCACACTCACTGGCTAAAATTCAGCTCACGGCAGAAAAGTGGTGGCTTTGGGAAATACATGGATATGCAGCGTACGTATTTTATACTATCTAAAAAACAAAAAGAAAAACGAAAAGCGCTCAGCACGGAGCTTATACATTAGTCCATTGGGCTCTACCTATTCATATTCGGCGGCAATGCAGCACAACATTCTTTGCCATCGTGGAACGACACTGTGTCCTTTGGTAGAAGGGCTTGCGGAGACTTTGGTAGGGCGGCCATTTTTTCCGAAAGTCGTCTTCAATTTCTTGAAGAAACCCTGTTTAACATTTTGTGCATCATTAGAGGAAGCGGAGGTGGTGGTGGTGGTGTTCTCTGAAACGTCAAGGCTGACTGCATCAGAAGATGTCGCTTTGTTGGGCAATTCTGCGACACCATATGGGTTGCCGTCATCCTCACGAATGTATACAACGTCACCTGATTTGTCGGTGCGAGATTTCGTAATCACGATGTCCTCGGCATCGCGTTGAGGGCTCCAGAAGCTTCAAATTGCACTCTGGAATAAGGCCGCGGGACCACTGGGCTTGACGTTTTCCAGAAGCCGACCGTGAACGATGTCTGGTCTGTAAGGAATTGGAGATCTAACGATGGTCTCTTCGACATCATCGGTTTTCTCTACCTGAGTTTTCTCTGGCTTGTTAGCACTGCATGTAGCCGACATTGGATCTTTTCTCTCCAGTAATTGGGGCTCTGCGGTTTCACATGCGTTGTTCAGCTCGATTTTTGTCGCCTGTTTCGTCTCGCATTCTATGAAATACTCGATGGGGGCTGTTTGCTTGTGGGTTATGCGGTTTGCCTCAGATTTTCGGCATAACAACTCATCCTGATAGCAACGCAAGTCATTTATGTAGCCATCGTAGATTTCTTTTACTCCAATATCAGGCTCCGCTTCATGGAGGGCGATAGCAGCGTCCAATACTTCGGCCAACCATTTTTCATCGTCGATGTTTGTGCAATGGTCTGCGTTACCGAACATGAAGCTCCACACAAAAGATACTATTTTATCAGTCATTCTCAATGCAGATTGAGAAATACAACTAACACACCACACTCAATATAATGTCATAGCTTCGAGAAAATTTCTAATTTCCATCCGGTAGCCATTTGTAGGTCCATTATACAAATGATTAATGATTACGTACCATGTACGCCAACAATAGCACGACGTCACAAATCAAAGACGTCATTGATGCCGAAAAAGTCTCAAAGTTTGCTAACTTTTTGTACGACAGTTACATGTACCTTGAGAAGATTATAACTTTTCAAATGCGACTTGTTCGTTATGAAAATTGGTGTTATTTTGTCGACCAGCAGTTGTTGGGCAATTTTCTCAGTTTTTATTAGTAAATTTCAACCAACTATTTACCTTTAAACATGCATAATCTCATTAAATTGCAAATGAAGGACTAATTTGGCTCGTCAACTACATTGGGGACGGAACCTGCGAATTGGAGATGAAAAAGAAGACCATCCGCCTGAACCTGCCGCTTCAAATAGGCTTTTTCGTTTATCAGTACGCAAAGTTGCGCATGTTGGAGTTTTACTACGACTTCATGTCGTCGACAGATCCAATTTCGAATATTGCGAGATGGACACAGACAGTACATGGCTATATCCGGTAACTGTCTAAAGGACGTGATTAAACCAGACATGCGAGTAGCTTTTGAGAGGGAAAAACATCTTTGGTTTCCGCGAACGGACACGGAAGAAAACGACGCCTACGACGCGCACACGCCCGGCTTATTGAAACTGGAATTTGAAGGGGACTACTGCATCGCGCTTTGCTCTAAAACGTATTACGTGGGGGCGGACGACGGTAAATCTCATTTTAGCTGTAAAGAAGTACAAATACAGAGGAATGAAATCGACAAGGCGCGGTATCTCAAAGTGTTACAGACCACGAAGAGTAGCTTGACCCTCAACAAAGGATTTCGGTTAGGAGGCGATAACACTATGTATACCTACCTGCAAGAGAGGTGCGCGTTCGCCTACTTTTATCCCAAACGACAATTATTCGACGACAGTGTCACCACTGGACCTTTGAACATTTAATTCGGGACATTCAATAGTTTGCTACTAATAATTTACTACTTTTACGGGATTTTTGTTGTGCATTCGAATTTACTTTGTCATGAATACACGTTGAAACAATATCATTTTTATGTTCTATTTTAGGTGGTCACATCTTAATATTAATAATAGTAGTTTAGTATCGTCGGTACCTGGGCTAGACTTTACGCGACATCTGTTGTTGAGTTGGGTGGTTATCCCCTTTTGTATCGGAATATACATGACATTTGTTTTTGATAAATGGGAACAATATCCGACGACGACACTCTGCGCACGCGAAATAAGGTACCTTTTGTTCTTATTCAGCAGCGTATTATCCCTCTATCATTTCGGCTCTCAATCCGTTACGAGGAGCCGCAAAAACATTCCACGAAAGCATCGAGGTGCATCTCTAACGGATCTAATTAAAGCTGTTACGTCACGAAGTGTGACGTCATTGACACATCCGTCCGGTAGGCGGATGGTGTACCTTCCGATTGCAGTTATCAAACGTGACCTTTGATCTTTCCTCTCGGATTGATGACCTTTGACCCAGAACCCGCAAAAAGGGCGTCCTGAATGACTTACTATACTACTAATACTGTTAATATTTTCAATGCCAGACAGTTACTCGAAGAGCTAAAACAATGTCAGTGTCATATAAGAATGTTCAGCATGACGTCATTTCGACGTTTTGGACCCAGTGTGACGGCATGTCTATTCTTACTTCCGGGTCCAAACTGCGTCATCTACTGCTATGACATTTCATGACTAAACATCTGAATATCCCGTTTTTAGGATGTCATCCAAAACTGGTTATGTCAGGTTCTGTTGTAAAACTGGCACATTGCCCGAGTACTTTTCATTTTTTTCACGAAGTAGATCATTGATTCGAAGTGGTCTGTAATTACCTCAAAACTGATTCACCCAAAGCGTTAAGCACGCTTTCTGGTTCAGCAGACTTTGTAAGCTGTTGACATGCTTGTTCCAAACATATGAAGGTTGACGAAGGCTATAAAGATATAGTGGTAATTAATAACTATTCTTAGGCTAGCACATGTTTAGGGTATACTCTCAGGGTTTAAAATTAACAAAATTGCTATTTTGGAAGTTAAATACATGAGCGCAACAAATATGTTCTACAAATAGAAACTCGTAGCTTTTGTGATGACATCATTCCCAGACAGCCAACAGCTCGGAGGAGAAACTGAAAGCTGACATTACGTGTACGGGGGTTCCTTCGTCTCTATACAGAGTATTAGACGGCGATGACCAAAAGTGGGCACATCTAGGACGTAATTGGTTTTGTGTATTGGATTTTTGGGATTGACATAATCCTTTGTCTTGGCGTGATGTCATCAGACGGATCGGAAAGGTCCAAGGAAACAGCCCTAAGCGAGTTTCGATATCAAAATATTCGAAATAGTTCACTTACCTCTATAAAACTGGTTTTCATTAGTTGTGTAAGAAGTGAATTTTGACTCCTTGGCAACTTATAACAAATCGTTGTTATTGGTAAAGACTGTACTCGTCGGTGCTCCTAATTTTTGCGGGATCGTAAGTTATAGCTTAGCTCAAAAAGGTTACCTGGCACCGCTCGTAATACTGGACATATATTGCATTTTGGCTAATCAATGATAGCGGTGAAGTTGAGTATGTAGGTGTACTTGATATCATTTAAAATTCGCTCTGCATGAAATGCTATATATCATGTTTTTTCCAGATTTACAGATAGCGATTTCCATTGTCTCAAAATGACAAAAATTGATCGTGCAATCGCCGATGTTGGAGTTTTTCGACAGAGTACTATGCCTGCGTCCTACGGCATGGCTTATCCAGATGATTCTAATGACGTCGGACCTATTATGGCCAATCACCTGCTATCTAACACAAATGAACATGAAACTGGTCGCCATATTGGGCCGACAGAGGATGCTGCCCCTAGCTCTAGAAGGCAGTCACAAGTAAGTGTTGAAGTTCATCACAGGCCGCCGTCGGAAAGCTTGGGTGACTCATGGAATTTCAGCCGTACTAGTTACACGCATAACAGTCATTCGAAGAGCGTAGAAATCTCAAGTACTTTTGGAGCCAGATGGAAACCAGAGAGAAAGGTTCGGAGTTGCGAAGGTGTTTTGTATGATGACAGTACGAGCTCACAGTGCGATTCATTTGGAAGCAGCAAAACGTATATTTGTCGTTCAGAATTCGACTACGGCGAAGCATCGCCGGAGGTAAGTCGGAAGGTGCGTTATAGTGACAGAGAGTGCGTAGAGGACGAAACAATTGAAGAATTTGACAACCTGCACATGTCTGGAAGTGACGAAACAGAAACGCTAAACGGTTCGCGGAAATACCGCGACATCTGGAATTTGCGTGCTACTTTGGAGGAGGAAAACGAAGACGGGGAATTGAGTGACCTTTTACCAGCGGAAGATGTAACGTCGCAGGATGAGCCCGAGTCTTCAGGAGAAAAAGACATTATAGCGACGTATGCGACATCTTTCGAGTCATACACCGACTCTGTGATATATGAGAACGAATCAAAATGTGAAGAGGGCAAAAAGGTTGGTACGTCAAATTACCAATACCTCCATCCGAATTACGAAGCCAGGCGTCAAAAATATAAAAGTATATTAACAAAAAGATTACAAAATAAAATGGACCCTAACAGTAGTACTGATAAGAGTTTTGACAGTTTCGAAACTCAAGACACGGACGGATATATGTCAGAATCTAGTCGGCCGGAAGTAACAACGACGTCTTTCGAATCGAGCACAACCACCGAGAACACGGACAGCACTGGTGATAGTCAAACGCACAAACTTCAGCAAATGAAATGTGATAGCGGGTATAAGTCTTTGGAGACTCAAAAACCACCCAAACTAGCCAAGAAACAGATAAGTTTCGCCGACCAGGACACCAGTATTGAAGTAGAGGAAGTCCCGGTAGAGGACTCCCGTGACGACAGAAGTAAAACTAGCCACACGTTTGACCGACGTTCTGGCAAAACCGCGTCGAAAAAGCGTCGCGATTTCCACCGAGAACGACAAATGATCCACGTATATGAGAGTATCAACGAACCGGATACTGACTCAAAATCCGACCAGCCATCAGGCGACAGTTTCGACGAGCCAAACCAACCAAGCAAAATGTCCGTTTTCTCACGTTTTTTTAAATCGTATAACAGCTCTCGTGAAAAAATGTTAAAAAGCCGAGATTACAGCATAGATGAAAAGACAGACGCGTTGTTTAAAGAGTTTATTCGACATGATCCTGATCTAGAGGAAAGGAACAGCTACCGCCGTTCTCCAAGGGCGCACCATCGACACAGGTTACACCGGAAACAAACGGTTGACCAAGGTTCATTAGAGTTTCCACGTAAGACAAAACTGTCAATATCCCTCAGAAGTGCAAGTTTAGGAAGCGACAGCAGCGCCCCCTCGTCGAGGCGCATATCGCCTCAGGACAGCATTGAGGAAGAATACTTGCGACTTGAATCGGAAAACACGTGGGAGGGGATTTCAACCAATCAGGTTAGCGCACAAAATGGTGACAATAAAACCTCAGCGACAATCCACGAAATCCCTATAATTAAACTACCTGAAGAGGAAGATAGTTGAACGTGATTCAACTAAGCTCAATAATGTTACGCATTCGTTCTTGTGTTTATCTTCGTTGATGCTGGGTGGAGTCATACAGTGTTTTTTGTAATCATTTAAAGTACTCTGCAAATGACAAGTAAGGCCTATATGTGCGTAAGAGAATGTGACATCGTTCCGTAGACGCAAGACACTCGTGAGTGAAGCTAATGTGATCACGTGTTTTGCTTATAATGCCTGGTGATATCTCACAGTCTTGCGTGGTCTCGCTTTTCTCGTCAGAAACTTCCTCTTCAGAACGTAGAACCAGAGTCTTCAGTTACCCTGCATGCGTCATATTCATATTTAGTTTCGTTGTTACTAATTTCAGCTTCAAAACTGAAAGGCTTTTGCGTTAATTTTTATTGTTATTAGCTGTAATTAAGGTTCAGACACGGGTAAACAACAAACAGTAGTATCGTGCTCATCCATCAGTTTGGTGATAAAAATATACACCAAAAATTAATTAATTCATCACCAATATTTTACACTAAAACCACCAGAACAATGCCAATTTTCATGTTTGTAATATATTTGGACTTACTGTTTTGCACACAGGATATGGAAATGATATGCTTTTTACATATTCACTTTCTTTATAGAAAATTGATTTTATACATATTTTCACTGTCAGTGAACAGACGTGAACGGAAGAGAGATAACATATTATGTTTCTCGAATCTCAAATTTGTCATCATGATTTTAGAAGTGACTCCAGTGACTTACTTTCGTGTTGCACAATAGACAATAGAACATAAATCACCAACTCCGTATACATCTTAGTGATGCACAACTTGAATAGCGGCATTCGGTTTTATGCACGTTTTACTGTTGGCAAGTACGTCGTACGCTCTTTAATCAGTAACTGAGTTGTGCAATGGGAGACAGTGGCGCCTCCTCTCGGAATTCCACAACAAAACATTGGAGTTACGAATCTGTTGTGTATGATCTATGTTTGCACCTACCTCCGCTCACGTTCTTGCTTTTAAGTGGCGCAAGCAAAGAAAAGAATATCTTTAAAACTTCGTTTCCACCCACCTATTGTCTAAATATAAACACGAAAAATAAGCCAATTAGCCTACTGTGTCAAACTAGATTCACAAGAATCCTTTCCACAAAAACAAATACCAGCAGAAATTTAGAGAGCATTTGAAAATGCATGGAAGAGGCTCACGTTTGAGAGTGCTGGTCTGTGCTTTCAAGTTGACTACTGGCTGTGCCCAGAATATCTGTGGGTGTGAAATTCGTTTTCTGTCATTCCATGGAACCGTTTGTTACATCTTTTGTATAGCCAAGTTACCTACAGTTTGCAATATAAGCACTGATTAAGAATGAAATTGCCCGTGATTGATATATTTCGCATTGTTCGTGAAATATGGCTATTTTATTGGGACATCCCAGTTTACACAACGGCGAGTGTCGAAAGTTTTGATTTAATTTCGAAATTGGTGGTGACAAAAATGGAGTCGGGAAATAAGACAAGTGAACACTTCTTGTTTTCCATAGTTATAATGTAAATCAAGATATTGATTCCCGAAAATCAGGGCAGGATGCGTGGAAAACGCCTAGGTCCGCAGACTTTTCGTTGTCGACGAGCTTGCGGGGACACTTACAGTGTAAATCGTCGATTTACAGAGTTTGAACAAGGATTCAATGCACGCGAAAATTAGCCCGAGAATTTACGTCCGAATAAATAATTACAGGCCCGTATCAAAGGAAATCAATTCACCTTCCTAACGTGTCGCACGTTCTGTCTTTTTTCTTAATAGTATCTGAAATGAATTAGGCTAACAATCAATTTGTGGAACGTAATACTATGTGAGTGACTGTTCACATGACTTGCGGAAACGTGATCACGCCGACATGACTCGTGTATTCTAACTCCCTTGCAGTAGACCACCACTGCCCAATAATTAAACTTAACGCTAGTTAACCAAGTGAAGACCTCATCGTTAGTTGTGTTATGAAATAGCTTACCAGCGCATCTATGTTGTGCCAACGAACTTAAAATGCAATGCAACACTGACTGGCAACCGCAATATCTAGCCGTTTGAATCAATCCTCCATCTGTGCGAAGCTGAGTGAGTTATCAATTATTGCATAGCCTCAAAGAGATCGTGGATATGCCGCTGTGTGTAACAGTTACTTTTTCTAACTCGTACCTTTGTGATCATGTGGATTCATGACGGTAACAGTTTCAGTGAAATGTCATCGGCAAAACAACGAAATGAATCTGTTGCTGTAGTGCGTATGCAGCTAAGGTCATAGTTGCTTTGCGCTTGCGCAACTTCTCAACGGGTAGTATGGTGGGCGTGGCCTAACTGTGTTTGTCGGGACTATCCACCTGACCACTCTTGTCACGTTTCTCTTTGACTCACCAGTATGAGCTGGTTTTCATATTTTAAACTCATACGCTCAAATTTGCTTATTTTTACCATGAGTACATGTATTCATTTACTCGGCATCAGGTTGGATATAAAGATTTGATCTTAAGTTTTTAATTTACGGATAAATGATATTTTTTCTTCTTAGGTGCAAGTGTAATGGTTCATTGTTGATAAATCGGATTATAATGCCTCATTTTATTTCTTAACATGGACTGTACGAAAGCAACTCTCGATGACCACCTTTCGGTTTCGTAGACCATCATGCCCTAGTGGTCATTCTGTGAAAACACATTTCCGGGTGTTGCTATTAGTAGACCTTGAGAGGTGTACGAATGTAACGATTTCATCTTTGTCTGGATTGTTTGCTGTGGACAATGGAGGGAACTTTTTTATTGACACTCGGGATTTTTACGTTTCAGCTAAAAAGCCTGAATGTGGAGTGTGCAAGTACAACTTGAATTCTCTTGCTGTAGTATTGAGTAGTTTTGCAATTACTTTTTAATTGGTGTCTTTTACGATTTCATACAAACATTACTATTTTCAATATAGCACAAACGTGTTTTAAATAAATAGGACACACTTGTTGCAGTTTGCTTTGCTTTTACTCATTGTCGCCTGACAGTGACGTCTATGATTGCCTTGGTTTCGCTCAGTTACGAATTTGCATTGCTGTCTCGAAGCTGGACTATGAACTTAATGTTCTGAATTTACGTTGATATTCATTCCTTAACATTTGCCACAAATCGTTACTCTTTTAGCCCCAATCTGGAATTCGTTTTGTTCAGAGGCTTTTTACTGTAAGCATTGGGTTTCCACATGCGACGTGCTCATTCGATGACAAAGTTTGTCCATTTCCGTTTTACGTTATGGAGCACTACGTTGTACCGTCTCACGGAAAATGGCGAATTGTATAAAATGAACGTGCATTGACATATAAGCTGCGTCAAAATTAACATATGCACGATACCTCGAACCATGCACGTGAACCACCAACTGATTTGCACGAATAAGTGAATAAAGTGAATAGCTGAAAGACTGCAGCATCACGCACAAAAGCATGCTCACGAACCGCACTCTCATTTGCTAGAACATAAATCATCGGCATCTATGGCCAGCGGTGCATGTGGATGAGTTTGCGGTTCGTTCTATACGTAAGAGTTTTCGTGTGCATGGCTGTATCGCGCACATGTTTTGCCGTTCACGTGCGATATTCGAAGATTTATTCGGATGGTTCATTGGTTCGTGTTTCGTACACATGATTATCTGACACACACACACACACACACACACACACACACACACAAACACACACGCACGCACGCACGCACTCACACACATGTGTTGATGAACTCGTTTACTCAGGGTTGAATGTTTAGTAATAAGTTCTAAGCAGTATTAAATTGTGAAATGAATGTACCGCCAACCTTTACCTGGCACTTGTAGAGAGATTATTTTCGAATGTCTATACTTTACATATAGAAGTCTCTTTTCGCTTAATTTTACTTCAAGTGACTTTTACTCACCTAACATCAAAACAACTTTTGCGTTAGGGAGCGCTCACACAAAAGTCTCATTTACGCCGTTTTAGACTGTTTTTGCTGATGTCTATCGCACGTGAAAGGCATTCTGCGCGCCAATCTTATGCTAATCACTCGTAAGACTGCTGATATGGAACTTTCTGAACGTTTGTCTTAAGCGTCGGTCCACTTTCTGATCAGAGGTCCTGTCTGTCTCAATTCTCATAAAATTACACCGTGCGAGACAATTAACATAATTCGTTTATCAACTAGTAATTACCTAAAATTCGTTGCCATAAGCAAGTGAAACGCATGGTGTGACAATGTTTGCCGTTCTGCAATATACATGTATCTAAGTGATGTAGGCACTGGCCTTATATAAAAATAAGTCTTATAAACAACTAGAACTCGCACTCTACATAATAAAAAATAACCTAATAGAGATCAGTGATATACTCCCCTCTAATCAGGAATGACGTGGACTCGTCCAGACGACCACGCCACATAGTGGACCCATAAAGTGAACAACGTCGACGTAGAAATCTTTCATCATTATTCCGTCATTTTAGCTTCTTTTATTATAGATGAACAACGGCTGACGAGCTTTCATCAATTCCCACGTTAATGTCTGTATTTACAGAAGCTGCAAATGCGTTGAAAAAAACAGACCAGACGACATAAAACACTGCTCACATTTGCATAATTTTGGCGGAAGCTTTCCCCATCCACATGATATATTCGCAAAATTGACAAAATTAGGAGGGTATACTTCTCCTACCAGAAATAACCCTCGGGTGTGGTGGCTTCATTTAAGATAAGATTTTTGGAATTTGGGAATGTATTTTTTTTAAAAGACATGCATTTAGAACACTGGAAGCTCTGTTGATAATTATTCAGGTGACGGAGGAGACTTCCACAAATTTCTCCGAAAACTGCCTCCCGTTCAGTAACGCTAGGACCTCGCTAAACAGGAAAACATCGCGAGATGATGTGAGATATTGCCGTGTATTTTAAATGAGAACACGTGACTTTAGTTAGATTTTAGCTAAGCCCTAGCGTTACTGAACGCACGCGTGGTTTTAGCAGGGCACTCTCCAAAGGCCATGGGATTGAACGTATGAGCGAAAACTGCGAAATCGCAATTAAACAGTTTCGTTAACGCATACCTCATCTTCGTTACCAGATGAAACTGCTTTTTGTTGCGCCCTAACTTGAAACTCCTTAATGCGCTCCTCTAGTTCAATCTGAAATGGTGATTTCTGGTTGATAATTTTACCATCCTTACCATGTTTCTTGTCCAATTGTTTGGCGTGCTTTTGTGGTTTTACGTTTGTTTTCGAAAACATTTTGGAGACAGGTTGGGATATCTTTGAATCATGTTCAAGCCGGTGTTCGTATCCGCTATCTGTACTGTCTGTTTTATTCGACTCTTGTTTCGTGAATTTCGGTAATTGCTTCGAGTTTTCCTTTTGAGCAATGTTCTTTGTGAGAGCAGGTTCTGGTTTTGTCTTTTTGTCTTTTTGCTCTTTTGACAAATCATTTTCGCCATGATTTCCTTTGTTCATAGAAGGTTTGGTCTTTGATTCAGACACAGAAACGTCATAAGACGACACCCGTTTTTCTGGGCTGACTTTTCCAGAGGGTGTTACGGTAATCACGGTAACATATCTGCCAGCATCCGTTGAGCGTTTGTTACCCAACCCCTTCGCTTGATTCTCCTCGCTAGATATAACGTGTTCCTCCGAACGCCTCTTCTTTTTAAGAACGTTTCTAAAGTCGCCATTTAGCTCATCAAATTCGGATTTTTTTGCTTTCAGACGTTTAGAAGACAATCGAATCTTATTTCTTCTAGACAATCGCTGCCGTAAACTCACCAGCTTCGTTTTCTTGTCAAGAGATGGCGCTTTCTGTATATTTGTTTTAAAACGTTTCCAGAAGACAACCCTTTCTTGTTGTTTTGGTTTGTCGTTGTGCATTTTAAGGTCTTCGTTGAGCGTACCTTTCTTTTTGCGCCTTCTGGGTGACTTCCTAAAGGCTGTGGCGAGGATTTTGAAAATGTTTTGATTACGCCGAGGGACTTCGGGTGAGTTTGATTTGATACGTATTGAGCCATTTGCATCACTCGTAGCAGAAGGCGCGTGCGCGTGTGTATCAGTTGACTTCACAACGTCTACAGGATGTGTCTTCGGTAGCGGGATGTTAGCTGGTGACACTGGAGTACTGATGCTTGCGTTGCTCGCGTTTTGTGACGACCTGTATAACTGTGATAATTCAGTAAAACGACTCATATCCATTTCTACGGAATCCAGAAAATCAGATATCGGCGTGTCGTTATCGACGTGGCTTTCATCAACCCTTGTCTTGTTTGCTGACGTCCTTGGCTTTACATTAAACAATGGTTGTCGTTTTGGTAGTGACATATACCGTGTGCTCCCGGGTGATCGAAAAGAGCTGAGCAAGCCCGAGGAACGACGAATGGGTGTATACACTCTTGTGGCAGTATCCCGATCGCTAGGCTGAAACGACAAGTTCGCAATTTAGTTTTAACATTGCACTCCTTAGTCACAATTAAATTCTGGTCAAACCCGTTCGTTGGTGACAGAGTTCGTCAATGCTGATGTCAAAGATATTTATTTCAGTTTGAAATGACTAGTGCTGATCATTCGTGGGATACGAGCACCGTGGTTACTAACGTAGAATTGTCGTGAGGACTTGACAAGGACCTCAGGGGTCTCACACTCCTCTGATTTATCCACATTATTTTGAAAACGCTTTGCCCAGTCACCTATTGTGTGTCATAAAAGAGATAAGCATACCTGCAGCTGACGCAGCAAGTAGAACTACTCTCGTTTATCACATTGGTGTAGACTCACAGTTGAACTGTGGTTTTCTGTTGACCCCAGACCGTCCGGAGTTGCACCATATACCAACTCCGGACGGTCTCTCACGACGATTTAGCGTTATGTACTTACTACCACTCATTCTCGTAATCCAAAAATCTGTGTTTGATCCAGAGACAGAGACAGTGGCCTCCATGTTGCACTATTAGGCTAGTAATTATGGTCGTCTGCTTACTCCCAAAATCCTCAAAAACTCGACTTACTTTTACGCGGTTAAATTAGAAAAAGCACCTATCCGAGGACATAGTCCTACAGTAAATGTCTTTCAGTGTCGTAAACATTCTTTTCCTTACAAAGCTGGAATGCATGTAATAGATCGGATATTTTCCCAAAGCGTTTGGCGAGGTCATGGTACTCTAATTTTGGCAATTCATCATGCGACCTTACAAACTAGATCGACAAAATGGCCGTCAGTGAACGGTGGGACTCGATACCCTTATGGCTCTCTGCTCGGAGTGCTGCTTTTCAGGTGTAGACGTCACGTGCAACTACACGTTCAATACTTTCGTCCTGTCAACCATGACTTCCGGGCGAGAGTTATTCGTGAATGTCATGCCTTGTATATCATGGTTGCTCTTGATTCACTCCACCGTTTCAGCCGGTTTAACCCGCTAAGGCATCTTTATTGCTTTATTAACAAGGTCGTCGTCGAGAACAGCCTGCCATCGGTTGCCTTAGTTTTCAGCGCAATTGTGGATTTTGTCCACGCACTTATGTAATATTCTTCCACCACTTTATCTTTATTATGAACTTCTTTTTGACTTCTGAATTTTTTAGTAATAGGCCTACATTATCTGAAAACTAAGCACTTTTTACTTGAATGAAAATAGATAATGACTATGTCTTTAAATTATGGAATTACGTGAGAGGTCGCTGTTCATTTTGAATGATAATGCCACTCAGACCGTCTGTATCAGACTTACAACTTGACGTAGCAATGAAGATAACGTAGGACAATCAGTGCTTTCACTGCTAAGTCCACGAGCGTGCTGAAAATTTATGCCACGTAATTTCATGCAGCCGGGTGCAGATGCCTTAGCACGGCAGCGTTCCCTAAACTCGAGAAGCTCGCGAAAACGTAAGATCACGCAAGACTGCGAGATATCGCCATACGTTGCAAGTGAAACACATTCAGTCCAGGTTAACTTGGCTGAACTGGTGTAGTAAATTAAGTGCAACCAATAAACTCGCCTCAGGGGTCTCTCTAAACATAGTTTTACATTAATACTGAGGGACACACGTAGCTAGATTTGAACGCGTGCGCCACCAGTGGTCTTGCTTGCTTTCACATTATTGAATCGATCTTATTTCCTGGTTCTGAAAAGATACCTCCGTCCTTTTAAAATGTGTGCAAGAGTTTTTGACGAAGTTTAACAAACAAAGATTACCTGTCGAATGGAGCCGTTGTCTTTACCTTTCCAAATGATTTCATTTTTGTATCGTAAAACTGGGCGGTATATTCTCAGAAAACTGCTTGTTAAAACGGTTCTTCGTAATCTACACACAGGCAAACTGATGTCGCTTCTAAAAGACTTGGAGTCACTGACAACGCTGCTGTCGTCTGCGTAACTTAGATGTGTTTCGTGGTCGCTGTCGTCTGCCTCCGACCGATTAAGTAGTTCACTGACGTCCTCCGGTCGTAACTGGCTGAGAATTTTCGGTTTGTATTGGCTCAGAAGGCTGCCGTGATGAGTTAACTTGGACAAAGGCCGATGTTCCTGCTGTGGCGCCGGCTCTGTTGTAAACTCTTCCGAGGGAAATTTTAGTGTCCGGATGAAACGACGTCTGCTCTGAAGCTGCGTGCGATATGGTTGAAACATCTCCATTCTAGAAAAGAAAGCTCAAAATGAAATGTTCGTTTATAGCCATTGGTGTAACGAAAATTGTGACAACTCACCGTAGTCTAAAAATTTAGCGTTGCCTCAATTCCAAACCAGCAAATACTCGTGCACAGATATATGCAAAGTAAATTATTATTTCCGTTCATGTGCGCAAAAAACAATGCATATCCGTATACATTTTTAATTGGTTCATTTCTCAAAATAAGTACATAAAAGAAAAAAATATGAGACAAAGCATACATACACACCATGCATGCAAAAACAGATACACACTCACACACACACAAACACACACACACTAACACACTCACACGCATCATCTAACTTTAAATAAGCATGGTTGTTGCAGGTAAGTAATACCAATTTCCTAAAGCAGTCTGAAGGGATTGACTAGAGAGGTTTCGCAAAGCGACGCGAACTTAGATTATCACGAATTTATAACACCGCGTCACACATGCCATTGTTGGCTGTGACGTAATCCAAATAATGTTAGAGTATTTTACGCGCATACAAGGAGATTCGCGTCTCTTTAAACGCAAAACCTGTTGCCCCTTTTTTATTTTATTTGGTTAGACATCGAAAAATTTTTTATTTTGATAGGGCTCTCGATCATTTTTATTTGCTTCCGTATGAAATGAACACGATTCTTTTGTCTATAAATGTTAATAAAGTTTAGTTGCAAGAAAGCACTTTTTCAAAATCCTTATTCTGCCGGGGTTCGCTGGATATCATCGAACTGCAATGGATTTTAACAAATATGATTAATTTCCTATCTTACATGCATCTCTTTACTTTAAACTCCAAATAAATTTCGCATCCTAAGAATTGAACATTTTTCGCAGGAGTTCGTAGAAACGACTTTATTCACATTCAACATATATTTCTATCTCAGCGGGTATATACTACGATAGTTAGACACCCTGAGCTCAGTTATTCAATTCATATTTACACTCACGCGTAAAAAATAGCTGTTGCGAAACCCATTTTTGTTACTGTATACTATAAATCTCACACGCAATTACGTACGCGTCATGATTCACTTTCACGTCGCTTTGCGAAACTTCTCTAATAATACGATAATTGCACAGGTAGTACTTAAAATGTGTATATCTGGTCTTTAAAACACTAACATTGACAAATACTTATAATCGAATTAGTAGCCTCGAAATTACATCCAAATATGCTATCAAAAAACGTTTTATCTAAGATTAAATCTTGTTGAGGTATTCGCTAGTTTAGTGATGGCGTGCCATGGCAGTAGATGACGCAATTTGGACTCGGAAATAAGAATAGACATGCCGTCACACTGGGTTCAAAACGTCATAAGGACGTCAAAATGACGTCATACTAAACATTCCTATAAGCGGAATAAAAGTTTTTGAATCTCGTACCACACATTTTTTACGAAGTCATTCTCCACAAACATTTATGATGAAAGGTTTCAATATTTCCACAAGATGCACATGTGTCCTCACTAACTAATCGCATCTTTTTCTAAGTGTGCATCTGTTCCAAAGTGTGAGCGCATTATTTGATGTAACTCCAATATAAGGGGTTAGTTAGGCCCACGCGCCTGTACGTAACATTGCACCTACGCGCATGCGCCGGTATGCGAAACGCTTAAAACCTACGAACATTTTAAATCAATCATTCAAACAATGTTTATTTAAAATAGTATTATACAGTGCATACGAACTGCGAGCTCTTTAAATTTAAAATAAAATTGCAATTGGGAGAATAAATAAATGAATGATTAAAACAGATAAATAATATGAAAACAAATAAAAAGCAGTGGATATGAAGGTCCAATCCCTCAACAGCGACTTGAAGGCATTTGGATCGACAAACAAAGGTCCAATGGGAGTCTGCCCATTGTATTCCAGAATACATTTTTTTTGAAATTTGGCACATCAGTTGTAGTCAGTGTCTTTGAAATCAAAATTTTTTCTTAGGGAAAAGTGTGTGTTCAACTATGGACCGAACTTGACCCTGTTCAAAAAGCATGAAATATAGCGTGGCAACTTCTTGTAGGTTGCAGGAATATAAATGAACATTGTAATTGAAAAACGTTGCTCAACCTAGAAACACATATAAAAATTCTAGTGAAAGCTACCGTAATGACACTTTATGAGAATCAAAAACTGAACGTAAATGAAGAAATTGAACTTTACTTTCGTAATCTGATATGTTCTTTCAAACGTTCGTTAATTTGAACTCGCAGTGACCGTAACTATTACGCGTGGCATCAATACTACATATCTTTCTTTCATTTTGTGCCCAATTTCCCGAGGACGCGGTCTCACCTGCACCAAAATTAAAAAAATGTCATTTTGGAAATATAGGCGCATGATCATGAGCTTGACTACATGCATAAGGGTAAATACCATGCTTTTTCAGTGATTTAGACGGCCGTCGCACCTGAAACCATCCCGTCCGTTTCCAAACTTTCCGGAAAAATTAAATACTCGTCCGTGATTAACAAACTCGTCCGTGATTAACAACTCGCATGCATGCGCTCATATAAGTGCACGCGCCTTTATGCCGATAGCTGCAGCTTCATAATCATGCGCCTGAAATCATCTGCCGTGACATGTTGGCGTGTAACTGCCGAAATAAAAAATTCACTTACCCAGAGATTTCTTTGTCCATTGCAACGCTTATCTGCCTTATAGTGTTGACGCAGGAAGGTATTGTTTGTCGTCCGCGATATTGATATTCGACTTAATACTGCCGTTTGATGATTTGACATTAAGAGTTCCGTTTAACGGTGGCCGCTTAAAAATTTAATATCCGCTTCACAGATGTTACGGATTATCCTGAGATTATCGAGATGTTTCAAGTTAATGCGTCTACGTTTGAAAACGCAAGACTAGTTCTATGGCCAACTAAACGCAATTAGTTATTTTGGGTAGTATTGGCTTCCTGGAGTTATTAGATTTGACCATGGGTATAACGCAGAAAAGTCTGTTGTGTTTTTGTGATTTAAGAATAAATCATCGATTCCTAACAAAGGCTCCCAGTCAAGGTAAACTGAAATCGATTTGGCGGCGACCTCATCAGCTGGGCACTATGAAAATGGCCAACGCTTTCAGTATAGTTCAGACCAAAGTCGGCGTTAAAAACATCCGGGGGCTACTGAGCATATGTGAAGATAAAGAGGCGAGGAGTCAAAGCACGTTGGAGGAGTAACACCTGTAGATAAAAATAAGCATTTTGGAACGAAATCAAGTACTGGAGTCTGGAAAGTTAGGCGGAGCATCAGCTTCAACTGAAAAATCAGAAATCGTCTATCATCTTGTTATAACGATATAGTAAGTCGTAACGACTAAAGTCGTTAACGACATAGTGTAACGATATAATCCACGATTTTTCTTTCTCGGCCCTAATGCTCCGTGAAAGGAAAGTCGTGTGAAATCAGTTGAACATTTCCAGTGATTGCGAGCTTGCTCGGTCAGATCTGCCCCCCTCTTCCGTCTTGCACAAACACCTTGCCAGTCATGCTTAATTTTTTTGTTAATTTCAGTGAAGAAGAGCGTGTGATGCTTCCAGTCTTTGACTAATTAAATTATTGAATCCGTTGCTGAAACTCAAAAGTTTTCGAGTAATCTCGGCCAGTCGCCGCTGGACACTTACGGCATCTCAGTCAGACCATAGACTATAGTACATGGACCGCCACTGAACTCCGTATACTTTCAATGGACGAAATCTATGATCTTACGCATAAGCCCTTACGTCATTATTCACTGGCGACACCTTGCTAAATTTTCTGGTGCAATTTCCGGCAAGTACGTCGTCTGCTAATCATGGTCGGCTACTGTGTGGCAGGTTGTTCGGCCACACACGCGAAATGCAAAGGAATTAGCTTCCATACCAATACTAATAATTCCAGCCAACCAGGTCGCGTGAACATGTTATCTGATAACGTTTTTGTTTACTATCGATGTACCTTCTTGTTTTGATCAAGTTTACTGAAAAGAAATGGTTACGTGGCCCAATTAATGGCCGATTGGGCAAATGTCAAAAATCAAATTATACAGGCTTCCTGCTTTCGGCAACATGTGCAGACTTTTACAGAGTGAAAATTTATAGCTTTCTAGATAATTTGACAACATACGAAAATTTGTCCAAAAGGTCCTACACTGCACTGAACTATTCTGTTTCGATCGTTAATTCGTCGTTTAAGAAAAGATAATCTATTATTATGTTAGATTGAGTAAGTGGCCTACATCGGGACCGCGCTACTGACTGCGAAGACGCACCGCGCTACTGATTTCGAAGACGCCACGCTATCGTGACACTGCGTCTCCGTAGGATATTCTATGCAAGTGAAACTGTCGAGATCTGTGTCACTAGTATTCAATTAAACATTTTTGTTGTCTCTAATAGACGTAATTTGGCAATTCTGAGATTGAAATCTGCAGCCGTCGCTGTATGGTAAGTTTTCTTGGAACAAGGGACTGCACGTCTCGCTTCACAAAGATGATACCATTTGCGTCGATTAGTACGAGCGCCACCTAAATTTTTTTCGGCGCTAAATGTGGTTCCTGATGGGGTCGTACGATAGTAATTGGTGTAATCAGTTAATGTCAGGAGTAAACGAAGAGATGACAAACTTGTGTTCACCAATAATACTAGGCATATTTAACATGTTCAAAAGTTATTTGACCGTTTTACTCCGACTTTAAAAGAGCTTCAAGAAGTCTTTAGTAATGAAACAAACAAGTTTTCAACAAACACCATCCCATACCGATTGATAGTTCACGAGAAACCAGCAACCGAACAAACACAGCCACGGCAAATATGCATTGAGGATGGCGACGGGAACGACTCTGGTTGCTAGCGACCCTAGCGACCAAATAAATGTGCAGTTTAATCTTACTTCATCGATTCATCGGAAGAATACAAACAATTATCAGCACTCTGAGATAAAATGTTTGTCGTTACCAAGACAAAAGAGCGTTTAAAGATAAACATTTAAAGTGCGCGAGCACCCCAGTTCATGCAGATTGGATGTGTTTTATAGTAACATTACTGCTTAAACCTACCTTTTTTCATAATGTTCATATTTTGAGAGATAGTGGAGAGGAAATGTTACTTTAAAACAACAACTTTAGCCAGAGGCTAGTTGATGAAGAACCGAGTTTGTTTTACTATTATGTAATCCTGCTCGCAGATGGGCACTGGCAACGAAGGGCCTGGTCGATGGTATGATAAGCGATAATCACCATGACTGTGACTAGCTGGGTTGCGCAACTTTACCGATGCAAACAAAACGATTACAGCGTGACTCGGGGACTCACCCAACTCTGGTGGGCTCTTTTTTCTCGATTCTATAATTGTCCAAATTATTAAATAATGAATGCTGTTCTTGACTTAATGAAAAGTATATTGTGGCATGTTTCTATTATTTATAGGTGTGGCTCTTTTAGGTGCTCGCTTGCGTGTGACCTTGATGTACTGCCGTAGTTTTACATCCCGTATATATCTATGGATAGGGTGTCTCGGCAAATCCCTCCTTCCCTCCCTCTTTCAGCTAAGATATGTTTATCACCAGTTAGGGAACGCTGCCCTAGCGGGTACCCGTTTTCCAAATTACTAAGGTAATGCGTTGGTTGGCGATCTGAATTTAGAATACGCAATTGTAGCGAGGCACCTAATGTGAACGACACCCCCCGCCCTCCTGATCTATGCTACAGATTTCTAAGCAAACAGTGTCAAAAGTAAATAACTATACATTGCTCAGTGCTCACTCACTGTATTGACTCTCGCAGGCATCATGTTTCTCGAGTTGGGTCTCGTAGCTTTACTGCTCTGTACCACACAGACAGGTGAGTATAACTTATTTACTACTAGCTATGAGGAATTTTCAATACTGAGTACCGATAAGCCGGATGTAAATCAAAGAAATCCATTAACTTCACGTCAAGCGAATATTCACACTAAAATGGCTTCGACTGGTGCGAACCGTTAGTGACAACGTATTAATGTTTAGTGACTATAGGTGATCGTATTCCGCCAACTGGTCAAACCTGCACCGTGCAGCCCATAATATCAACCTCAGATGGAGTCTGCACCAGTTCATTTAAAGTGTACGCAACATGACTCTAGTACCTCAAAATAAATTTTATTATTATATCTTACTTGATTTCAGTGCCTTTAGTGCACAGCTCATAAAGAAACACGTAAAAATTGAAAAAAAAATAATTAAGTACAACGTCATGGGTTGAACCCAAGTCGTTCGTCACACTGTTCGGATCAGCAACTATATGTATAGAGTGAAGTGAAGCGTAAAGAAGGTTCGTAGATGGATGAAAAGATGTGTTTGCGGAGGCAGCAGCAACAGCAGTCAGACGGAGAACGTCGCGGTGTTCCGATGGACGCCAAAGTTGCGCAGTAGTGGCATCGCTTCGTGCGCCGAACGAGAGTGTGGGACCTCAGCATAGACCAAGCGATTCTGTCCGGAGCCACTCTGTGTTCTGCTCACTTTGAGGAGTCGTGTTTCGACTCCAATCAGAGGAGATGTTACGATGAAGGCCTGGTTCAATAAAGGACAATATTTACTATTCAGAAACATCGGCTCTTTATTCAGGATCGTCTGTTGGATGACTGGGTTGACTGGCCGAGCCCGAGGCCGCTTCTCTCGCTGGAGGATCCAGTTCGTAAGACCTCAAAGTAGAAAAGTACACAGCTGAAAACATATCAAACTCGTTCTCGCTTTCGTGCAACACCATTTCGTCATCCTGGCCACCATTCTCGTACGTTTCTTCATAGTATTTGTTCATTTCTTGCTCGTAATCGTTGTCGCTTTCAAATTCCCTACTCTCCGCCGTTGTTCAATGCTCTTGTGTTCAACCATGATGTCACATGGCGGGAAATGTGAAAATTGGCAAAATTGAAAGAGAAATCAAAATTTCGAGCTAATGACACAAAATAATCATGGATTTGGCTAACTTTTACGTCATACATTTAGTCTGTGGCCACCGGTAATTCGAAATGTGCAAAAATCCATGGTGTGTACTGTTTAAGGGTTCTTGGAGGACATAACTAATGAACACGGTGCGTAAATGGGGAACTTGTTAGTTTTGAAAGGATACTGATCATTATGTTTCGTGCCACGATAAATAAAATGACGTCCAAATAACAAGGCTATCGATTCGTTCTCCTTTCAGTTGACGCTATCAAATGCTTTGAATGCATCGACAGTGCCAGTTCACCTGATCCAGCATGTAACGACCCCTTCAACCTGACCAGTAGTACAGCCGCGGCAAGTAACAAGACGAATGACTGTGTTTATGGATGCATGAAATTTGACGATGGGAGCCTCAAAACAACGCTTGGCAGTAAGTGCAACTTAAATTTACGTTGTGAACATTCCAGTTGGTGCCGGTTAGGGCCAGTCATTAAGAAAGAATAGCTCTTCCTATGTGTCATTCGTCCTTCCTTGCAAGACCTAAGTCCTTAAAATGACTCTTAAGAGGGGGGGGGTGGTTGGATTTAGGGGTAGGGTAATAGTTTACTTCAGTTATACGAAAAGCGGTGATCTCATGATTAATTTATGGTCAATCCAAGGTCGTGCTTTCGTGTTTCATTCACGCATGTGCATTGGGAGAGCCGCGAGCTGAAGGCAGGCTGGTTTGTTTGGTGATATTTCTGCTATTTATTGTTTGTTTAGGGCATTCTAAATCCGAAGCTATAGCACCTTTTTCAACACTAAATATCCATTTGTGAAAAGTTTTCATTTAATTTTTGCAGTCTTAACTGCACAAATGGATGTGGATCACAAAAGATAATGCAAATGTTAATGTTGTTTCATGGCCTACAATTTTTGTGCTTTCGACATTTTGCATTACTATTAGCCCCATTATAAAAATCATTTAATCGGAATCAAGGTCAGAAACGGTAATATAAAACCATGGATTCTTTTCTCAGGTAGTGATTGGCGTGTGAAGAGAGGATGCTACATTCCCGGCGACGACCCGTGGCCGCGGTCTAACAATTACGACCCTTACGGAGCAGGAAAGCGTGAAGGTTGCAGGGGGAAGTATGATCGAACTGAGGGGACTCTGAGAGCCGAAGGAGAAAGAGCGTGCTTCTGCCAAAAGGATTTCTGCAACGAATCTGAGAGGGCAGGCATCTCGTTGATAACGCTCATTCTTGCAATAACTTGCGTGTTGGGAAATATACGAAAATGAGGAGGCACACAACGGGTCCTATTAGCCGTATAACTGTCTAACTTTCCAAAAACGTATGGACGTTGATCGAACATTTACTATTCCAGGTAAAAATGCCCAATGTGACTGCTGTTCTAACACGGGAGAATTCGTTTTTCCTAAACTGTTGATGTCGGGAACATGCGCTGTTCAAGATCAGGACAAACAGCTAAGAATCATAGGCGGATTTAGGGGGGGGGGGCAGGGGGCCCGGCCCGCTCCCCCCCCCAGATCGCGGCGTTCCCGTTTTTTTTTAGTCCACCTGTAGTTTTCCTGAACAGCTGGTTCACACACCCAGATCCCGCAACTTCGGGCCTGAGCTAAACATACAATCGCACTTTGCCTGATTCCCCGAGACAGCATGTTGGGCCCCCCCCCTTATGGTATCCTAGATCCGCCACTGAGAATACACGTGTTTTCGCGAGATTCGTGTGCATACGCACGTCACCAACACGAAGACTTCCATACTTATTTAAGTCTGTTTCTCTGTAGTCAAATTTTAACGCTACTCACCACGACGCATTAAGTACTAGTGTTCTAGTAAAGCATTAAATATCTGAGATTTACGACCACGTGTACAATTTATTTATCAACAATTCAGTAGATTGGCTTACAAGTAAATAAATACAAGAAAACAGTCTTTAACAATTAATATAAAGAAAACCACTTCATAGATTTGGTTTCATGCAAATTATAATCAGCATACCATTAAAATAAACAAGGGAAACAAAAAGGCGTATATTTTGTAACCAGACTCCTTCACTATCTCTTCGTAACGTAGTAGCTGGCACACCATCTAGTGTTCAGAAAAGGAACCACCTAACTGTGATGGTGCTTTTCACGTGATGATACGGCCGTGAGATAAGCGCGATATTGAATGGTGAGATACGAGAGAATTACATTTCCATATCAAATCGGCCGTTTCATCAGAAAATCACTCGTCAAAATCTGTCCCAAGCATTATGCAAAGCTGAGACCGCTTTCGCAAGGACAAAGCGGATGTGTGTCAGTTCTTATTATGCCTTACGTTTCCTGAATAGTAACGAGTTCACTGTCAAGTCCGCAGGTTTTACATGCGACACTGTTACAATATGATTTTCAAATACATAAAAATTCACAAATGACATTCACACTTGCGTTGTTACACTGAAGATTTTTATCCAAAACGAGAAAATTCAATCAATTCTACGACATGAGTCAAAGCGATCATATTTTTAGTAGCAAAAGCACAATGAGGTAGAAATACGAGATACCTTTTAGACATTGCAAGAAAAGACATTCATTAAAATCGCGTGTACAGAAAGCTTAAAGGACGGTCATTTTCGGACACGTGTCTAGCTGTCTGTTTTTCACGTATCTCGATATATTTGAACTTCTGATGCAACCATGAGCACTCTTTAGCCTGTATTTATCCTATAAAGGTGGTGACACGGCCGTGAGATGCGCGCGATATTGAATGGTCAGATATGACGAACTACTTTTCCATGTCAAATGCATTTGAAGTCTGGTTTCACACTGCTTCAAATTTTGCGTACACGGATCTGGATATATCAACCACCGCATGTAAAGTGTGTAACATGTATTTCTGACACTTTTACGTTAGTAATTATCAAACTAATCAAAGCTCCGGCGTGGCAAAAGGTAGGTCCACGGTGTAGTCCTAAATCAAGCGAATTTGAAATTAAATAAAATAAATATTAATGTCAAAAAGGCACAGCATAAGAATGAAACCAAACATATTGAAAAAAACACCAATAACAAAAACACATTGCAAAACGAATCTTTACACGAATTTTTACATGACGCTGGAAGATCATAAAACCCACAAACCAAATGCAGTAGTAACCACACAAAATCTTGCTCAGGCAGATCTATATTATCGTTAAATCGTAATAAGTCCAAACTCGGGACCCCGTTCGGTAACGTAAAATACTGGCGAATGCAAGCCAGTGAGATCACGTGTTTGGGTTGCAATGCATGGCGAAACTCTGGAAGCCGCGATTTCAAGTGAATGCACGGGCGATATCTTACGAAGACTTTCGTAATCTCGTCAATCTTGCAAGAGGGTAGTCATACGGAACGCAGCCCAGAATAACGACAATTTGTTTAATATGCCTCACACACACAAAGGTGTTCTACATAAGTCGTACCCTACAAAGCCTCACACTTTCTGTTTCGACGGATTTGTTCAACGCTTGACACAATCATTGCAATTCACTCCCTCATTACAAAATCCGGATTATAATAAAATTGCCTGACACAATCATTACGTGAAGCTTAACGCAAAACGTTGTTCACTTCACATAACCATGGGAAATTACTCGAAATGTGCGCAACACATTCCAAGTTAACATTTATAACATTTCTTCGAACCCATTAAAACCCAGGTGTTGGATTCAGCAATCAGATCATTGCAATGCACTTTTGAACCGATAACTAAGATTTCGTCCAATAGAAGTCGTCGTAGTTTGTCCTTGCAATGCACATGTCCGATATTCGTGAGTCAACATGCTAAACCATATCTATAATATTACACACGACTGCTTCGCTTCTTTGCCTTTGTCTTCTTTTAGTGAATGTTTCCTTGGACGTGTTTGTCCAGATGGCGACCTACAAAAAGACCACATAAAGGGAAATTTACAACAACTGAAAAATTCCATTTATCGTCTGTAGACAGTGGGCCAGGCTCAGGTTCGTGAATTCATTCACCTGACAGTTTATTTTTTCAGTGTATGACTAAGTATTGACAATTCATTATTCTCCAAGTTTAAGTTGCACATTTTCTGTGTGGGTTAAATTGTACATATCTTGAGTAGAAGAGTGCGCTGTACACAACCGTATTAGTCAATCATAAACCAAGAAACCAATTTCTGGTACCCGTGGTAGATGCAGATTATACATCTACCGCGGGTACCAAAGTAGAATATTCTTGGCTAAAGTCAAAAGTTAACATTGCAACAGTTTAGCCCACGTGATCAGAGCAATGGGCCCACCTGAGCGACCCTCGCATGTACCAGACAGCCTGCAATTATTTTTTTAAGTTTCAATTAGTGCTGCTTTTAACGAAAATGACGCCGACAGAACAGAGTATACTTATTTAAAAACAACATTTAAGATTTAAAGTTGAATGACATAAAGCAGAGGACGAGCTGACCAACCAGGTAAGAGAACTAGGTCCATATCTGGCGTGTCCGTTGTTTTCAATCCGCAACAACTGCAACCATTTCAACACACATAAAAGATAATTTATATCAGCAAGTGCCCACCGTATAACAAAAGTTAGTTGTTTGATAACTTCTGTAGAGAGTACCATAGGTTTGAATAACGCTATTTATGAAGCTACACCAGCCTTCAGAATTAACAAACCACAGTGTTTAGTTAGTGTATGTTTTACCCAATGCAATTGGAAAATATGATTCTTTACCAAGACAACGTTTATCAAAATATGCCCTAAAAGCACATTTTGCCAAGAATTTAATACTAATTGTATGAGTAAATGAAAGGGGATAAAACTTCATTAATTTTACAAAAAAATCTACTTTTCAAGCAAGTTTCATCACATCTTTGTATACAACTGAAATACTGGAACATTGAAACTGACCAAAAATGAGCAATTTTGGGGTAGAATTGAGAGCTCCAAGAATTTGTTAAATATTGACCAATATTCAACTTCAAGCGTTTCGCATGTTTTGAACTTCGTGGTTCACGTTAGGCAAAATGGCGTAATTGGTTCCGGTCGGTAATGCGGTATTTTTAGTTGCTCACTCTTTCAAAAAAGACATGTTTTCAGAGCTAACTCATGCATTTTTTCTGTGAAAATCCTGATCCCCCCCCTCGCCCTTGCGAAATCCTACAGTAGATCCGCCAGGGGCATTGGTCGAATATCCTTGACAGTGCACTTCCATTGGCATCGATATGTATATAGGATGAATTTCAATCAAAACCTATGTATCTTTGAATAAAGTAACAAAAAATAACTCCCGCCTCCTTATTAAAGTAGAAAACCATCGTTTTAATGTCACTTTGTATAAATTACTATTTTCTAGTTACCTTAGATAATTTAATTATGAATGCGTCACTCCGAAGTGACGTTCGTGGCCAGAATCATTGCCCGTCATCTTTGTTTGTGCGATGATTCATTGTGGACATCTATAGACTGTATATTATTTCCAAAAAATGCTTTGAATTATTTGCCTTCGACGAGTATTCTCAGGCAATCCTAGATTGAATTAGAACTCAGCTGAGGGGGATTTAGCCATTGTTTGATCTGCAGTGGACGGGATTTTTGGCAGATGTCGGTGACCACAGAAACACGGCGTGTGGATATGCACCCTTTGTAATCCGAAGGTACCTAATGTTTGCCGCACACGAGACAGTTATGCACTGCTTGAGCCGCGGTGTGAACGGGCAACGCTGCATTTCTTGACATGAAGTAGCAAACTCCAACGGTTCCACTGGAAATGAGTTCAGCGTAACTCCTATACTCGTCGTGAGCTCGTGATCCTTATATCCGGGTACTCAACAACTTCCCGTCATGGTGAAAAACTCGTTTAAAGCGCATCCGTTGTGAACCAAAGTCCTCCGAAGTTCATGTACACGAAGCTGGCGGGCAACGATTCGGCCCGCAAACGACAGTTCCGGAATGAAGCGTGTATAATTAAGTAGAGCTCGGAGGACTTTGATTAACTTTAAATTGATACAGAATAACCAGAGCATCATATTTTCACTTAACATGACACTGGTTGACAACGATTTATTATACCTTTAAGGTAACATTAAAGAAACGCGTACGAAATGGAACTCGTAATACGATTTACAATGACAAAGTCTTAGGTCTTTGTGATGATGCTCTGGCAACTCTAATGTGAACGCTTACAATGTCTAGCATTTCTGGAAAGGCCGGCCAGGGCAGGAGAGTAGCGCATTAAATCAAGTTCATTTTTATCTGGCTGTTGTTACAAATCCCACGTGGAGATTCTTTCGCCCTCGTGCAGGCTTGCCTGCAGTTCCAGATTAATAACTCTCGGGGCTCCTACGCTATAAAGAGTCTGATGGCTCTGTGGCTCTATTACTACTTCCCAACCCTCCCTCCGAGACAACANATTGTTTCAATGGAAAGCTAGTGTATTGAATACGCGGAGTGTGTAGATAGGTGTTTCGAGTCCACTTGCCGACTTTCATAGAATGCGCTCCTATTTTCGGTCAACTGAGGAAATCATTGTCTACACACTCCGATTGTCGTATACAAAGTTGCGTGCCACCTGGGTCTTAGTGAGGTATGACAAAAGTGCTGAAAATCCGTCTACCGATAATACTCATGTAAGAAAATCAATTATGAATTGATTGCCTAAACAAAAGCCAGATATCACCAATTTATGACAGTATACGCCAGGTGGTGTCATTCTTTGTCGTTCTAGACAATTCTGTGACCCGACAAGCACGGCTTGAGCGTATTTCAAAACGGTGAAGTATACAGCGAAAATGTATATTAGTTTATAATGGACCTAACCTTGCTCAAAAAGCATACTAGAGAGAAGCCCGGTATACATGCAATTTAGGGATACATCACGTGTCTCTCGTCTTCGCAATGTTCACTTGTTTAATTTAGGAATTGCTGATTTTCTTGAAATTTGAAAGTATGTCTGACATCAGCTGATTGAGTTTCGAGGCCGGTGATTTCCCTGGCTGCGGAAATTATATGCTTGTTTGGTGATAATTAAATTGCAGGTCACAATTTAAACTTTTTTGTGTGCAATAAGGAAAGATCGTCACCGCGCATTGAAATTTCGACTTGGCGAGTTGTCCATGCTGTGCGTTGATGACTATACTCCGGTAGACTGACGTTGACTCAGCTAGGCTACTCACCAGTTTAGTCCCGGAGCCGGTTGCCGCAACATATCCCGATGTGACATCTTGAGTTCCCGCTCCATAAAATCCGTTTAAGCAAAAATTTTAAAACAACAATCGATGCGCTTTATATTGGAATTTCTCTGAAGTGTCATGGCATACAACTGAGCCCTTGTTTCAATAGTTCCCCTTCGCCCAGCACTGAATTAACATATAACGAGCAAAAAACATATGACGAGCATTGGCAATCACATGGGCACACGGTCCCCCCAGTCGAGAGCCGAACTACTTCAAAAAGCCCGGAGCACATTATCACTTATTCATGGGTTTAGGGATACACTTGCGGGCACTAGCACCAAAAAATCACTATAGGGTTTATTGCAAAGAAGCCGGACGGCTTTTGACACTTGTTTATTGGCACCACCATAGACATCACAAGATGTCTATGGGCACCACATTGTATGAAATAGCGACACATACTCGTCGCAAGATATGTTGACGTCAGCGCTGTTTGTCCTCACCTTCCTCGCAGGTTTATGCGACACCTCTCGGCCGCCCAGTGTTGTGGACAGAGTACGGGATGATATGAACGCAGACTGATTAAAACATTAAAAAACGAAATAAAATTAAATCGGGTAGCATATGCTTTTAATCATTACTAGGTATGCGGATAATTAATATTTGAAATCCTAACATAGGCCTGCTACAGAGGACGCCACTTGGTATTTAAGAAGTAGTGACCACAAAATTATACGTGTCACGCTAATCTTTTCTTCACTCGAAATGTTGGATTGCTTTTTGGACCCTTGTGTGTGGCAATTTCCGATGCAAACAGCAACCTTATTGGTCTTCATGTGTCTGCCAAAAGGCTCGTTGATCACTGAGTTTTGATTAGTAACTAAGTAGGCCTATTTAAATAACAATTTTGATTTTTGCCTCATTTAAGCTTATACATAGATATTAAAGTACCGGTGCGATGGAAAGGAATTGTATGGAGATGCTCGTCCATCATACGAGAGCGAATAATAATCATTTCGACCCTAAAAATCAATGTAAACGAGAAAATAATATGGTTTGATAGCGCTTGATCACGCGGCGTGCTATCTACGTGGACTTACAGTACAAACTGTCACTGTCACTGGTACATGGATATTTACTTATTTTGTGCACAACATAGTTCTACGTTTTGTAATTCCTCTAACCTTTGAGGACTGCCGTTGTCCCATTTACAGGAATCACAAAAAGGCACGTAGTCCTAAAATCGATACTATTGAAATTACAAGCCTCCTACATGTACATCAGAATCCGAGCTTGATTGCGAAGTCAACAGGATATAATGTCGAGATCGTTTTCAAATAACGCAGCGAATGTAGAGTGCAGAATGCCAAAAATAATAAAATATGTTGTTCGTAATTGTACATTCATTCAAAATCTTTAACAGCAATTGTTTCAGTGTTTTTATGGCAACGTGATCACTTCTGCAGAAAGCAACATTAGCATCAAATTGAAGACTTTCGGGCGTTCTTCTACCTTTTCGGTGTCTTCAGTCTGCACACCTAATAGCGGATTTGCAGCGCAGACGAACTATGCATTGCGCATGTGCGAGTTACTTCCTTCGCGAAGGCTCATGGGATAGCTTGTGGTCAGGCATGTCTTGAGCAGGCTGGATAGTGTGTGCATTTGGAGTGATTTGCAAACTAAAAACCATGTNTATCCATTTTCACGAAGTTCTTGGTTTGCTGGGTACACATAAAAACTCAGATTTTTATCTCTCTTGTTGTTTTTGAAGCAGCCAGGAACACAACAAGTGTATCCGCCGTAAGTTTTCTTCGCGCTCATACCGCGTATTATGCTTGTTACTATGGCCGCTTTCAGAATCCTGACCACAGCACCCACAATGCACCATTTTAACCTAATTTCAATATGGCGTCGCTGCAAATCCGCTATTCACCACTCGCTTGAAATTAGGCCGATGCATCGCATTTAGCGGGGTCATGCAAGATGATGCTTGTGGAGCACAAGATTTGCGTAGTATTTGATGAGTACATGTAGTCGACGCGATCTTACACAAAAGTAGAACTACACGTTCAGAACGGCGACTCGGGAGAATGGATTAGGGGCGCAAAATGTATTATAAACTCGCGCGTGACTCGGACGCCCAAAGCTCTGCTGAAGCTTTTTCTAACTGACGTCGTCTTGCTGGTAATCAACGGTTTAACCCAAATGTGATAAAAGAGTCCATTTCCTGTCATTGTGTCGTATCGAAATTTTACATTTTTTGTTGAAATATTTTAGTAATGTAAGCCTACAAATCATGAATCTCCCAGCAGAGTTTCCCAGTTTCAAAGCTGGGCACTCAGACGCCAGTTATGAAGATTTACTTGTTGACACTGTTCACCTTTGCCGTTGAGGTTTGTCTATAGACGATGATTTCCGGAGTGCGGGTGGCTGAGACACAGACGACGACTTCCGGGGTGGTCCAGCGTAGCTTGTCCTTCTGCCGCCAACGCCGGTTGTGCTGCCAACGATCGCGTTATTCATCCTGAAGAAATAAAAAGCTCTTTAAGCACATAATCCGTCAATCAAACAGGCCTGTTAACAATGTGCCGCACTCAGTGAAGTGAATTGTTAACAGTGGCAGTTAAGACAAGATAATTGTTTATTACATCGGTTCCCAGTGTAAACGATGTTTGATAATAACACGTCGACAAGACATTCCAGCTCAAAGTTTTTATGTCCCTACGCTCATGCGCATTAACTGTCAATTAGACCATGTTTTATGAAAAAACGTGCATTATAGTGTATGCACGGGACCAATTCATGTAGATTAATGTGTGTGACACGCAATGGGATTTGAGGTAGTAAAGTAAAGCCTTTACCACCTGGGGTTTAACTAATTCTCCAATCAAAAATAATCTAGATTTACGATGACTAACTCTATAATTATGAGTGGCAAGCATCAATAATTTACAAGCTGAGTTCAACGAATTCGTATTTAGAACCCCACCAATGCCTTCCGGGGCGTCGTCTGTTGGTTTCAGATGAACGTTCTTGGACCAGCATTACCAATCAATAGACCCTGACAGGGACGAAACATTACATAAAAATTGGACTTTCTATCGATTTCTGAATCCGACGATCTTTTGGCGAATTATTTCCCAACAAGGTTCATACAAAACGATGCAACCTATACGTGTAACGCGAGCATCAAAATAGTGAGGTGATTACGAACTAACTAAACTATTTTAATTTCAAGACATTCCTGAAATTCCTAAAAACAAGTTGATGGTCAGCAACAATCTAGCTTTATTTTCTTGACGATAAAGCAACGAGATCTGTTAATAATAAATACTCCATTCAGTAGATAAAGTTTGTTGACTCCGAAAGATTTTCAGCTTCTGTGTAAGTGACCTGAGAAAATGTTTCTAAACACTGCGGCAACTTGGTCATTGCATGTAGTTTGTTGACGCTAATATCCCTCATTCTTTCTAACTTCAACGTTCGCATATTTGCACCTGACTATCCTTAGAAAATGTGTCCACACCCTTCTTCCAGACTGCGTGAGATCACGCGATAAGCAAATGAAGCGTGCAGAAAGCAGTAAAGCAGTATAGAAAACCTATCCCACTAAACAAATCTTCGTCTGGCTCTTCTTCAAAACATCGCTTGATCAATCGTCTGCTTGACAATGCACTGTCTTACTTAGACAGTGAAATACGGACAGACAGATATCATCAATTGCAAGTCTGATTTGCATGTCGATGAATTCGAGGACACAAACTAAGTAGAAAATTATCCGTACAGCTTAACCGATTAACCAGCTCATAGCCGTCTCAATAAAACAGTGTCCGGTTTGTAATTCGAACTCCAATTTGTCTGTATGACATTTCGGTTCTACTTAAGTGTCTGTGATTCTGTTCTCGAGTATTCGGATGTTTAGTGATGACGACGTGCGCATGTGCTAACTCAGTACCTTCATCTGCAGAGCTCACGAAAATATTCGTCTTTTTCCATCCGTTGTTGTACTAAAATAGAGATGTTACCGTACAACACTTTATACCGTAATACATACCACTTCTGTCTTCAACTTACCGGCAAATCTTACCTGAATTTTACTCAAGTTTCTCTTTTCTAAACCTGCTGACATCACTGAGTTATCTCCCGCCATAATAGATCCTTCGCTTGCACTGACTTGGAATGTTAAAGGTTTGTCATAACATATCTACTCTATTACCCGATTCACTCACATAGTTACCATCCCATCGATGCTCAAATAATCTCTTAATTGGTGTCAGTATCACCTGGACATGTTGGTTCCTAAACTCCCTACAAATAACACCGGCACTTTGTTGCCGGCGGTCTGCCATAGTGTCATACTCAGAAGACGACAGACACGATATGCCAGTTAAACGTATTCTGGACATTGGTATAGATACGCCCAATGAGGGCACAAGCCCCTATAACTCCATACATGATATATCTTTCCACACTGACGATATATGCAAAATGCTGCAGAATCTCCACCCTCACAAAGTCGTTTGGCCAGATGAAACATCTCCTCACATTCTTAAAGCAGCCAAGGAAGAAATTGCACCTTTCCTTCAGGAAATCTTTACCAAAACCTATGAATCATCTACAATTCCGTCAGAATGGCGAACTGCAAATGTAGCACCCATCTTCCAAACGACGATAAAACATTGGCTTCAAATTACTGCCCAATATCACTCAGTTGCATATGCTTCAAACTTATAGAGCACATAGTTGTCAGTAACATTATGCCTCAACGTGACACAAATAATATACTTTACACCTGGCAGCAGGGTTTTCGTAGTCGTAGATTGTGCGAAACACAACTTGTCACATTCATTGATGACCTACTCCAAGCTATGGAGGCAGGCACTCAAACCGACGCGGTTGTGCTGGACTTCTCCAAAGCCTTTGATAAGGTGTCTCATCCAAGACTCTTGGAGAACATCAGATGCTACGGTGTAGGGGTCTCACCCACAATTGGATTCAGTCTTGTCTATTTCATAGGACTCAGAGAGTCGTCGCCGATGGTGAGTTCTCAAATTCCTAACCAGTTCACTCAGGGGTGCCCATGGCTCTGTCCCTGGTCATACACTCTTCATACTCTATATTAACGACCTTCCTGACTCCATTCTTTAAAATGTCCGTCTCTTTGCCTATGTAGACCTATCGCTTCCTCTCATGATTGCCAAATACTTCAACACGACTAACAATCCCTAGCCTCCTGGGAAAAATCCTGGAAAATGAACTTCAACGTTTCCAAACGCAGTATTCAACGTGTCCACAGAAAATTTTACCCCATAATATACAATTACAGTCTTCAAATGCATAAATCAAGCTTCAAACCTTGGGGTCACTCTTACCAATGATTTATCGTGGAACACTCATAAAGAAACGACCTCTAAGGCAAACAGAGCTCTTGGTTTCATTAAACGCAACCTCAAACATACACCTCGTGAAACAAAGGCCTTGGCCTCTACTTCACCAGTGAGGCCCAAACTTGAGAATTCCTCCTCTGTCTGGGATCAATCCACTCACTGACAAGATAGAAAGAATACAGCAAAGAGCAGCCAGGTTCGTCCTAAATGCCCACTCCAGATACTCCTCTGTTTCGACTATGCTCACCACTCTCAAATGGCCCAATCTTCAAGAAAGACGTCCTCAAAACAAACTGTCTTTCATGTACAAAACCGGTACACAACCTGGTTGTCATTCCCCAAACACACCCTCCACCCCTACATATTTCTAGATCACGTAATTCTCACTCTCATACCTTTGAGAGAACGTATACTGCATACTACGCAAAGTCTTTCTTCCCATCTACTATTTTACTCTCGAATAGACTCCCACAACATGCCATCCCATCGGAAACAACAGAGATGTTCACAAGTCACATCTTGAACATCAACCTTACTCAGTAAACTCTAACATTTGTTTTTATCCTGGCACTATCCCGCACTTTGTTTTGTTGTTATTTTCACAGCTATGCTCAGTTCAAATTATCACTAACATGCGCCAACATATAAGGATCGGTATTTCGAATGTTTGTTGAAACTGGAAGAAGAAAAAGAAGACTTGTCGTGGCAGTAGATGACGCAATTTGGACCCAGAAATAAGAATAGACATGCCGTCACACTGGTCCAAAACGTCATAGCGACGTCAAAATGACGTCAGACTAAACGTTCCTATATTAAGGACTACATGGATGGAGGTCTGATTCTAGTTCACTCTTCACCACCCCGTTAGATAGGTTCGAGTTTGAGGACGAAATTTAGAGTTTGAATTCGACATTTTATATGTTTTAATGTTGTAAGACGTCAAGATAAGTGTCTGTTTTTCTCTGTGCGTGATTGTGTCTCGGTTTGTACTGATGCGTGTATAGTCTTAGTTCGCGCTTGAAGACCCCTAACCTGCGTTTGAGCTACAAAAAACTCATGATTTCAGTTAAAAACTCAAAGTTCAGACCCTAATTTATAGCGTTACATGTAATTCTGGAGTCACCAAGTGCAGCTTAGATAAAGTCATCCGAGAAGGTCCTAGTGCATTCGAGCACATTATAATCGACACTTATTTTGAATTCGCTCAAAAGTAGAACGTGAAATGTAAAAAAATTGAGTTCGATTTCGAGTACAACAATTAGAACCCCGGACCTAGGAGTCTTCAAGTGTGGACTTGAACTAGAACCTTTTCTGTGTAAAGCATGGTGTACCGAACACAATCATAGACATTTACCTTGAGTTCATTCTAAAAGGAAAAAGAAAAGAATTAAAAAGAATTTGGAATTCGTTTTCGGAGATTATGGCCCAGGGTCTAATTTTTTACGCAAAATCGATCTCGTAATTATATTTTGGCGTTTTCTGTTTATCTATTTTTGTGCGAACTCAAGATAAGCTTCTATTATTCTGTGCTCGAGTGCATAATGCCTCACGTGGATAACTGTCTAATCCTAATTGTCACTTGACGGCCCTAACATTAAGCTAAAAGTTTGAGTCTGAACTCGATATTTCGAGTTTTAATTCGAAATGTTTGACCAGAGTTCGTAGCTCGAATCTAGGGGTTATCAAGTGCATAAACCATTATGCACTCGAGCATAGAGTAACAGACCTTGAGTTCGCACAAAAGTAGATCAACAGAAAACAACAAAAATAATTTCTAGTTCCATTTTGCATACAAAGATTAGATCCCCGGCCCGGGCTCGAGGCTCTATTCCTTTTAAGTTGTACCCCCATTATAGAGACAGACACGTAGTGCATATCAAGAGGTTTAGAAGGTAGTTGAGTGACAGTCTGGTAAAGGATTGACCTCACTAAGTTGCAATGTTTCGTTTCTCTCTACAGCACGCTGACTTCGCGATTGCAATGACATGCCTACGCGACCACCTCAGCTTACGAACTTTGCGAAAGCGGGCTCCAGGGGGCTCATAACATGCCCTCTTTAATAGATCTGTACAAAAACCAAGAAAACATAGAGAATAATCAAAACTGTCACAACACCAGTGCATCTGAATTACAATGTCAAAACACGGCGTGTCCATATCTACAACGATGATCAAAAATGGCAGTGCTTTGAATCGCTTTCAGAGTGTGTGTTTCCTTCCGAATATTGATAAAATGAAATAGTTAGAATATAAATTCACACTCATAAGCTTCGTAGCGGTCCCGTGTAGGTTTTTAATGCTCAAAAGTCCTAATGAAAATTTAGCAAGGCAGCCACATAAAGTTGAACTATGTGTATCTCCGCCTGAAAGAATTCTACGTCGACACCCTAGCAGGTCGAGATTGGGCAACTCGACCGGTTTGCGCACCACAGAATTTGCCGGTTCAGATCAAACACACCGTGCTGCTGAGGTTGTTTAAATCGCATCAAGCTGCTGATGTTATCCTTCTCTAGATAATGAGACCATCCTAAACACATTAGGAGCGACAATAGGTTTTTTAAATTTTCGTTTCGGAAGTTTGTAAATAGCATATTTGAATAGTTCGTGATTAGGTTTTTGAATTTCGAGAATTAGACTAGGAATGTGACTTTTACGACCTGAAACATTTGTTCAATGTTGCAATGATATGTTCTTCATTAATCTTGGTAGGTGTGTAACATAATTGGAACAATTACCAAACCACGTGGCAGAGTTGGGTATTGAGATAAGAGAAGTGTTATCGTTGGCATGACTTCTCGGTCTTCTTGCAAGGTGTTCTGGATCCATGCAAAGGAGGTAAGCGCTGGCGTTTGCTTATTCCGAAAGTCTATTAATTTTACCTCCAAACAGCACGTACATAGAATAACATATTTTTACACGACTATTGATACGTGTCTCCTCTGATTGGTTATAACGGTGACTTCCGTTATGAGACGATGTTGTCCGGCAGCCGAGTGACATCACTTTCCAAACCGCTCTTTTCGTGAACGAACTGACCAAATACAGGCTGAAGAATGGACAAATCCATGAACTTGTAAACAGTGTTAGCGGGTAGACGTTGATAGTCCACCAAAACAGGAAAAACATGACAATCTAACCGATGACGAAATCAGAGGATCGGTGGTCGTACAGTAGAACAAATTGACAGTGATCTCTGGGGAATGTCGGGCCATGTGGACCAAGGGTGATCAATTTTGCACTACCTCGGATGCAATATCAGGTCTAACGCGCCAATGGAGAGTAATGCTACACGAGGCCGACGGATTGGTCCATGTTTGTTTTCTTATACGACCCCTGACGATTCTGTCCTCATCTCTTCACTTGTTAGACTGGCATGTTTTACTACCTGTTTTTGTACTGCCACAGTCATCTCGCTCTTGTTTATACAACCTGGGTATTATGGTTCCCACAGCGTGTGATTGGTCAGTTCACGATTAGTAGCGTCTGTTGTCAAGGCGGCTTGAATAAAAAAATTGGCCTCAAAACGTAATTTATTGCATTGCATTTTAGTCAATCAGATGACAGAAGTGTCAGTGGTCGTGCAACATAACTTGCGATTGCTCTCGGAAACAGTCACCAGGGGCGGATCCAGGATTTTGAGTTGGGGGACAGGGCAAAGTGTTAGCCAGGATTTTGACATTTGCACTCCCGAACTGCCAAATGGAATATTAGAGAATTTGAGGGGAGGAATCCATGGCCCCATTGCCCCCCCACCCCCCACCCCCTAAATCCACCACTGGTCACTATGTATATATTATATCGTACTCAGTGCGCACTACGTGTACTTGATTAAGTCCTCTTTTGCAATAACTATAATACAGACAAGTGTAGTATTATCGGGATTTGGGACTTGCTCACGCAAAGGTTACGGGATATTTACAACGCTGATTCCTAAAGCATAAACATCATTTCCACAAGTCATCAGTCTTTCCTTTAATATTGTAACTGACTATTTTTTCTTGGAGGCTGTGATAATATTGATATCGACGTGGGCCGCATTGTCTGTTCAGCGGAGACCGATCATTCGAAAAATCAAATGTTATTTGCATGCACGCTTTGAACTAATATTGTACTTAAAGTATTATGACTATAATCGTTCAGCCATGATAGTTTGATTTTTCCCAGCATTAAAATAAAAGTAGTCCAAAGCGTATCAAAACCATGAGCCTAATCACTTTGCTTTGACTGTACATATATAATACTTCGACATTTATACAGTCCCATGTTCGATATCGCACTGAAAAATACATAATTTCAAGTCTCGCTGTTATTGAAAAGTTCTTTGTAAGATTGAGAACAGTTCAACTACTGATTCACGCATCCTGGATTAAAGAACTTAATCAAACGATCCTGTTTTACCATAAAACAAAAAATTACATTTTCTACGCAGAGCCTAAACGGAAATTTGCAAGCAGTCGTAAATTTTGGCGCAAATCTTGGTTTAGACTCTGGGTGAAAAATGTCCGAAACTAAACACATTTTAGTGAAACAGACTTGTGTCATGAGAGTCACTTAAGACTTAAGACAGAAAGTTGGCCTTATTCTCCCACTTCACAATTGCTAAAAACAGTTTAGTCAATCGCCAGGATTTTGAGTGACGGCTTAACTGACCATTTAGAACTCATCATTCTTGACACACCTTCGTTTCCAAGCCGCCATTTTACCCGACAATCAACACGTTGCCGGGTAAAACTTATTGTTTGTTAGTCGACATTACACAAAGGGGTGGAGCCACCCGTTCCAAACGCCGTAAATGCAAGCCGTTATATGCTTGCAGCTCGAGGTAATATACTACTACAATACATTATACACCGTAACACTCTTCAACGAGTCCTACATTCGTGTTACAGTGCGCTCCAGGATCAAGTCGATATTTACTTTTGTTGCCAAGATTTTGGCTTATATTCAGCTTCGAGACTAGTGGCAATATGTATTTTCCGCGGAATTTAAAAAGTGGCAGCCTCAGATAAAAGAACCGCTAACGCAGGTCTCGCGATTTCACACTTGTTCTCGTTGTTCAAAGAAAAGGCCGTCTGGGTGTGGGCTTGTTAAAAAGTGTTACAATGTATAATTTATTGTGGTAATATATTACAGTGAGCTGCAAGCATGTAACGGCTTGCATTTAATGGACTCTTGAATGGTGGGCGGCGTTTGGAACGGGGGGCGGAGCTTAGTATAGGTCAATCATGAGCGCACCCAAGTCTAGAAAAAAATTATGGAGATTATCTCAGTAACTAGCAGTTGTGTGTGTGTGAGTGTTCAGAGTCTTTGCACATTTGCTCAAATGAGATTAATTTTTTTCAGAAGTAGTGTGGAGCGTAAGACCAAATTTCTTACATAAGTCCCCGTTTCATTAAATTAGGTTGCGTGAACCATTAGATGATTTGAACCCAAGCATGTTCTCGATGCTGCAAAGAACTTGAAAGCACGACTGTCTTCTTCAGCGTGGAATCGAACATATGATTAATGTTGGAAACTGCAAGGGAGTATCTTTGTTAATAACCAATACATCAGCTCAAAAAACAGATTTTTCCCAGATTCTGTTAAATAGACATAAATCATAAGAAATTCCCAGTGTATTGACAAAATACATGTTGAGTGTGCTAGTACTAACAAAACCAAATTCCAATAGGTTTTCATGGAACCAAAAACGGCCTTTGCCGGTTATATTTCGCTTCTTTTTCTTTTTGTCTTTTTGTAACCACGACGAATCAAATTGTCTGCCATCTATGCTCACAGATTTTTACCTAATGACGTCATTTTTAATTAGTAGTGACCGAGCGCTAGCCAATGAGCTAAGTGAATGCTGTATTTTCACCGCTAGGTGGAGTCAGTGACAAGCCAACAGTAAAATTACTAATCTTCGAGTGAATAAGTACTTTTGGAGGGATTGCTTTTTTGGCAGTTATATTTGCCGTATCATTTCTGCAGATACAATTCTTTGTGCGTGTGCGGGTCAATAATTGCTGTGCAATGCAAGTGGGATATGTATGTTACTAAATTCCCCAACTCTGTTTAGACTCAGTGTTGATTTACTGACCACTGAGACAAAATATGAAGTTTTGAATAGCACGATAATTTCTATTAAAACTGCTAAACCAGAAACCAATTCCACTAAAATCATATCAACATGCCGTAGGAAAACGACCGATAGACAAATGGGCAAGTTTAACTTAAAACGCTATTGACTTTCGACAAAAAAATCCGGGTATTGTAAAAGATTGATATCGTTTTATAGAGTACCTTAGAACGACTCTAAAACAACTTCATCGTTGAGTTAAACATGCTCGGATTCACGTTAGCAACTTCCAAATAACTCGCGCATTCGTCAATGAAAAAGTTGAATATTTGGAGTTTGTTTACCCTCCAACAAAAGAAAAATTTCGAAATACTGTAGCTGCTAAAAATATTAAAATCTGAAATGGCCTCATTTAGAGTTCAAACCTCGACGCACTTACAGGGCCTCACGTACAAGTACTGTGTACATAATATGCATTCAATGTTCGGAAGTATCTTTTGATGCTTCAGTCAAAACGCTTGTGTTCTCTGATTCGGAAGTGACATGTAAAGTTATTAGCTGATTTCCGAGACTAATATGCAATATTCAAAAACTTGACGTGCTAGACTGAATTTAGTCTTAAAGCCGGGAAATAGAGTCCAGCATCAGACACGAGTTATGCCAATGAATTTGTATTGTTTCGAATTGGAAATCGGGCCCTGATTTATACACTTCCGCACTGGTGTATATCGTTTTCAGACCGGTTATATATGCGTTACACATATAAAACTGAGCGACAACCTTATTCCAGGAAATCGGTCAACACAAAGGCAGCTTCGGGGAAATGCGCAAAACGTACCGGCGTGAGCTCTCCTTAAAATACTACCTTACCTCAATTTAGACACATAACCTGTCAAATGGCCTCAGTTCAAAATGACGCGTACACCCAGTGGATCACTGGCACCATTCAGCGTCCAACGATTTCATGACCTTTTACTGTAGCGTCAGCTGTTTGCATGAAGTTACATGTATATAGTAGTATATCGACCGCGTGGATGGCGCTAGTTTGACATCTAACCAAATAAATCTGCATAACACAGAATCTCTGCATGCAATAGGAAGCGGCGTTATTTCTAGACATGTATTGTTGTTGTTGATCTCTTGGGGATGTTCGCACATGATCTATCAAGATTTAATTGGTCATTTTTTAAGAACCGTCACATAGTAACATACAATATGATTAGCCATTGGGAATACTTTTACATGTTTTGTTTTATGTGCCCTAGCGTTGGATTAACATGAAATTGCTTTGAGAAATGTCGTGTTTAAAGCAACTCTAACACGCTATAGTGTATCGGGCAAAATTTGATGCATGCTGTCGCATTCAAATGGTGAATCATTCTACTTAATTCCCAGAGGACGTAATCGTTAAAACTGCAGAAACAGCGTGTTTAAGAACAACAGCATCATAAACTATTTACAGTCTAAACACAGAAGCCGATCACTTGAGAGAACGTCTAAAACAAATGACATTAAAATTCATTAAATTGAATAAAGTTGAAAGGTGGAAATATTTCCGCTAACACGGCGTTGACATACCGTCGGATCTGAGGTAAGACGGATCATCTGATTTTTTGTCTGAAAAAATCACATGTAATACTAAACTCTCACCAGGGTATAGATTTCAGTAGCTCTCTCGCAGCAAGTAAAATGTAGCCAAAATCACGTGCTCTCTTCGAAAGTACTTGAGCCTGTTCCAAGAAACTGACTTAAGTTCATTTTTGACTTAAGTTTAAGATTTGTCATAAATTCCAAACTTCGACATTCGGTAAGTTAGTCAAAATTAAGACAAAACTTATGTCACACACTTAAGTAGAACTTTAGATCTCTTTCTTGAATTGGTTTTAAGACAAATTTAACTTGTATTTTAAAATTTACTAAAATTTAAGATTTGTCTTAGCTAAGTCTGTTTTGTTGGAACGGGCCCCTTGTCTCCTGCACAGACCCTATAACCATGTTTTGTATATTTAAAATGTATCCTCGTACACGCTATCAGTATCAGTGACATCACAGTGTGAGCACTGGGAACCAGCAGCTTCGTCCCTCAACCTCAAGATAGCGCTGATCGGTTTAGCCATTTGAGGCTTGGTTATAGGAAATACCTTCTACGCAATGATTGGCCGCAATGTTGACGTCATTATTTTTCAGGTGTTATTGCTGCCATTCATGAAGCAGACGGCAATGTTTTGGTTATTGTTTGAAATAAAGTTGATTGGCGTACTTATTTTCAATTCCTTTATAGTAATAGTATCATAGAAATTAATCTGTTTTCGAATCAAAATACACCATTTTCGGAATAATTTAGACCTAAATTGCTGCAATATACCGTTAGTTTTCATTTTTATATTAAACTGCAGAAAGTTTCAAAGCTGATATAACTTCATATTACTTGTGAAATTACGGCAATTTCCGTAAAAGAGTGCCAGAATTCTGACACATTTCATTTCCCATAACCAATTAATCCTCAAATAACTAAAACCGATCAGCGCCATCTTGAGCTTGGGAACGAGGCTGTGGGAACCAGGTTATGAAAATACACGGCAATATCTCGCGTAATCTCGAGAAGTCTTGATTTTTGGCGAGGTACTTGCGTTACTGAATTCTACCTTGATGTCTGGTTTACCTTCCTATCATCAGAAGATTACATTCTGATAACTAACTTGTGGTTAGGTTCTGTTCTCTCGTGCTGGTCGCACGTGATTGGTCAGAATACTGGCATTCTGCACTCACGTTAGACTCCTTATAGGACGACTGGTTTTGCGAACGATAATCTGCCTTGTCATTAGACATCCTACCCGCTTTCTCATAAAAAAACATCACATATGAACGTCGTATGCAATATACGTTCTAATAGTATCCAATTTTGTCCAAGCCAAAAACCCAATGTACGCTGACTCAAAGGGAGGAAAACGAGTTTGTGAGAAGTAATGATGCGGCTTTGCGCTGTTGCAAGGAGCTTTCATTTGCGTATGACATGGGCTACATTCCGTAAACCCAAGGTGCATGCGGCGCCCATGGTTCACTTGAAACTCACGGTCATGTCTCGCGAAGCCATGCGTGATCTTACGTTTTCGGGAGTTTTTTGCGTCTACAGAACGTCGTGTTGTTCCCACATACTGATAGTAAGCCAGCCAAAAACAGCATAACTGCCTTTGGTCTGTGACTTCTAGTTTTGAAAATTGACGAGGTGATATGATTAGTTTTTAGTCGTCCATGTTGCCAGCTGAAACCGAGACTGCAACCAGTAGTACCCAAATACGTTGGTTTTGCTTGCCAGTTTTGTCAAACCAGATTTTCACAGAAATTAGGGAATGCTCTACCATCACAGCTGCTGTGAAACACACCTTTGTTACATAACAATCGTCGTCTGTTCTATTCACGTGACCAGCACATATACTCGCTGTGCTAATCTATAGAAATCTGTCGTAAAATAAAGTCTCTCAAAATCACACCTGATAATCCGCCATGTCGTACGCAGATTATTTCTTTTCAACTGGCTCATCACCAGACACAGTCAGCGGGTTCTAAAATAAATGGTTACCTGTCTGATGGTGGTATTTCTTTTCAGTTATGCTCGTCAATTAAAATGGCGCCACAGTGGTTGTCAAAAATAAAGAATTCTCAGTAAATATTTCGAACGGACCACTCAGTTCCATCTATTCCAAGATGAAAAACTCACAAGTTGTCGTTTGTTTCATTGGGCATTGCAAGTTGTTCTGGTTTGAAAACATTTAGGCCAAATATGCGATCTACGAACTTTCTGTGTCTACTAGTGTGTCTGTAAATACTACTGAAGTTACGTGTGTGGTTGAGACGTGTCAGGTTCTTTTTAGTTCTTCCCATCATCACCTGATGCCACCTGAAATGAGTAGATGTCATTCGTTCCTTTTTTACCCTCGGAGTCACCTGATGCCACCTGAAATAAGTTAGGGGTCATTTGTTCTTTTTTACCCTCAGATTTACCTAATGCCAACTGAAATTAAACGGTCGGGATCATTGTTATTGCTACCCAGCGCCACCTGATGTCAGCAAAAAGAGTTGGATCCGTACCCAAAAGTACCATTTTGATCTAGTCTACATTTTTGTAGTTGCGGTTTTCCAAGAAGTACATTTCGCCTTAAGAAATGTCGTTACTGTTAACACTACGGTGATATATACAGACCTATGTTCCGTGAGACAGGTTTTTTGCAAGTTTTTCCCGAGATATCACCATGTATTCTTACACATGAAGGACATGAACCCCATGGCTAATTTTTACTTGCAAGCATCTCGCACAGTGGAACTGGACCTTAGTACCACGACGACTCCACGTTGTGTTATCGATGGATGAAAGAAATCAAGGGTGTAGTCAAGAAGTTAGGTAAACGTTCGTAACAAGTACCACGTGTTCACTGCACAACAGTTGGCTGACGTCGAGTTAAAATATTTAAACAGTTTTGCAAATGTATGTCTGCGGACCGGGGTTTAACATCCTACTCGAAATCGATAAATCCTGGTAACTGTAAATATTACCTCTAAATGACTTTTTTCGAACGTTTTACGCGACCATATGGAGACAGTAAATTGTACAGACACGCATTACAAGAAACAACAGTTTCACAAGTTTATTCAGTGCTCTATTAAGTTTGTTTGATACAATGTTCGTCATTTCCCGTAGGGCGTCATCGTATACATTGCTACATAAAATGATACTAGCTTGAGTAACCAAAATTCCGCCAAATCGGACAGTCCTCTTTTCTAACGGATTTTCAAACTTCTGGTAGTATTTTTTCGCGAGCGTAAAACCATGTAGATGTATGCTTCAAATTCTTACTCTCATTTACTTTAGACTTCGGGTTCAGCATATCTGAGAAATATTAACCATCAGTGATGTGGACAAGACGTTTATGGATTTTAAGTGTACAAACTCAAAGAATTAAGACACAATTTGAATGTCGGTGGTAATCCAAAGAGCCTCAAAGTTTGACGAGATCCTTTAAATATTTCATTTTATTTCAAGATACAGTTTGTGTGGGAATACTGTTGCAGAAGCTTGTATTCACATGGATATATTTACATGATGACGTCCTACGGAAACTGACGAATTTTGTATAGATTGAGCGTGATCCTATTATGGAATTTTACTGTCACTGGCCGGAAAGGAATATTGGGAAATGCATCCTCCCCACTGGCAATGCACCTTAGGTCAATCATGAATGTTTGATATTTTACTGGACTAGGCAATTTGCCGCTTGAGTTAGTCTGAAAAAAGAGAACGCTTTGGTGAAATAACTTCCGAAATAAGCGGTATAGGAATTGACCTAATTACTTAAAATGAAAATTGCAAATGTCTGCCTGTAAGAAGTATACGCATTAGGGCAATAACTCGCACGTTCCAGTTTTTATCGAAGCTAAAGCCGATGTTTATTGACTTATTAGCAAAACTAGCCATCGTTAGAGCCCTTTGATGTCTAAAGCAAAAAAGTGACGCGTACTTATTAAACTGGTGGGGACACTATCAGCGGGTTGGGTAATGCACATTTATGGTGATGGTGACACACGTGTATTCGTTGTGCTTTGTTTTCTGATTATTGAAAAGGTCGCGCTGAGGTTATGTTTCTTTGATTACCTTTCACTAGTCCTATAACAGGGCTGGTTCCGCATCTCGAGATACTCAAAAGCGAAAGCTAGAGAGATCACGTGCGCGTTTATAATGCACGGTACTGATGCTTCACTGGTGCAATAACTGCAAGCAGAGGCCTCCAGTAGAAGATTGAAACTATCTGTGCTAAAACTGCTTAAAAGCCACAACGTTTCACTATTTTTAAAACAAGCCAATGTCTGGAAATTGATATCGTAATATGCTGAGCACGCGGAAATGACATCAATTAGCAGCCGATTGAGTTCCGCGTGTGTTCCTACGGTGAAGAAGACGATGTGTTAATAAATTACCCGTGAAAGAAAATGGGGAATACTTTTCCTGCGCAATTCTATTGTGTTTTGTATGGAATTTTCTGTATGTTCGAGATTTCTCCCTCACTTTTTTGCAGAAAGGGAATTGGGGAATCTAAGAAACGTGAACGTGAACAGTCGAACATGTACTGATGATCTGAAGAGCTTTAACCAACTTCTTTCGCAGCACCCTCATGTGGTGACGATGTTTTTTTGCAAATGTGATGGTATTGCAAATTTCATTTCCGGTGTCAACAATACACATGGCCAACAACCATTGGGTTTTTCTAGAAAACAATCATGCAGTTAAAAAATCAACTACAGAAATGAGCTTTATCCCACGCGCATTGAATCTGTCGAGGGAAATACGGCCATGAAATAAAGTTTTCCGTATTCACCTCCCGCACTACTTCAACAACGACCTCTGACATGGAAAGTTCAAAAGGTAGGTCAATGTCGACTCGACATCTTCAGCCGGTTCGACCATCAAACTTTCCGAATATAGTTTAAAGTAATACAGTTGCAACAGTGTAACTAACACTCGACATGCAACCAGGCCCTAAACGTAAAATCTGGAACAAAACTGTTAATTATAAGACACTTATGTCTCAGTTTTCAATTGCTGAATACTATATCGTCTGCAACTCAGGGGCCGATTCCTAGGAAATTAAAATATCAAATATTGTTGGTTTTTAACAATTTCCAGGAGATGTTACAAGTTCACTGCTCAGTTGCCGTTGTTCTCATCTTTGCTACCTCTTTTTAGGAAATAAATCGTTACTTTTAAAACTGTTTCTTTTACAAGAGAAAACTTGCAACCTAACGCGCAAGTACATACATGTAGGATGTGATCCGCCAGGTGAGCAGTCTGGGTGAAGTACTTGAAAAATCTGCCGAAAAATGTAAGAAAAAACAGGTCGAGGTCGATACGCGGAATAAGGTCGAGTGGGATATTACTTCATGTGCGCCACTCTCGGTGCGTTTTGTGTATTTATTTGTGACTTCAGCTTTTATTGTGGAGTCCATATATGCGCGTCAAGTTTTATTTACTTATTGTGACCTATACGTAGTCAGGGTTACATGTCTATGGTGTACGAAAATTGACTGGAATTTTCAACTCATCAATGATTTTGGCATATTTTGAAATAACTTGATTAACTTCAATAAAATGTGATCCAATTCCAAATTCGGGAAAATCAATAGCGATCGAACTCATGCAGCAAGTCCACCGGTGATTTTTTCCAATTTGAGGTAACTCCTCAAGAAATTTGTGATTTAGCGAATTATGACTTGCGTTGATGAAATTTGATGAAGCAAGCACCAAAATCCGGATACGCCAACGCTTACTGACCCATTTTTACGGAAGCCCCGACCCTTTTTCAATGCTACCCATCACGAAGCAGGCATCGGCCTTTCATTCTTTGTATGTGCATAGGCGGATTTGTGTTTTGTTTTACCTTTATTCAAACATCAGAAATAGAGCAAACTCGAACGACTACCGCGTTGTTTATCCTAACTAAACTTGTGTGCTACCCCGATCGTGTTTCTGTATGTCCATGTTTAACAAATAGATAGACATTTGCACTGTAGTCTAGGCTAATCGTATACAGATATTCAAGTAATTTACACAAACCAGTATCTGCTGAAGCCATCACCGCCATTTTACTGGTTTGGAATGATATCGCATCCAGTCTAAAACACTTGATGTGCAATACAGACAAATGTACCGGGAAAGACGAGACCAACGTTATCGTTTTAGCAACGTTATGGACGGAGGCTTCAGGCACGCACGAGCACAGGTTGAGATTGTTTGATTGATCCATATGGTGCATTGTTGTAAAAACAAGCGATATGAACAACAATAAAGCCAATCGCAAATTTGAATATCTTTGCTCATGCTGTTGCGTATTTTATAGAGAACGAACGATGAACAATTACATGCCTACGAGACGAGTGATACATTTGTAAATTGCATATTGCATTGGTGGTCGATAGACTGGAGATCAGGGCCAATCCTTGTGCGCGAACACTACGGTGAAGCTAGGAACCAATATATTAGTTCCCCAGGGTTAAGGCAAGTTACTTCAAAGCCCAATAAAAGATTTTGATCCATGTGACCTGTGACAACATTACTTTATAATCACGTAAAGAACGTGGTTGAGATGCTACGAAAGTGTAACAGGGCGGCTGTTATCTTGTTTACGTTTACGACAAACCACTATTAGAGCAGCGCGGTAACAGTTTCGTAATTTATACCATACTAATTTGAAAATGCTGAGTATCGCATTGTGTTACAGAAACATTTTTATTTCGAAAACGCCAGAGTCTGTTTCGTGTAGGTGGCTTAAGATTTAAGACAGAATTTTGGTGGGAAAAGATGTAGCCAAGCAAATTTGAACGCATCCCAGTCTGAAATGATTTACAGAAATAGTCTTAGTAACTTATGTGCATATTCTCCGACATTTTGGACTTTTGCACAGGTAAGATTTGTTTTTCATAAATAGTTTCATGGAACGTAAGCAAGATCAAGTTTCTGACCTAAGACTTAATTCACTTTTCTTGGAGCAGACCCCTGTTCCCTTTGTTTTATCTTAAATATCGCAGTGATTTACCTAATGAAATGCTTACGATGCAGGCATTTGTAAAATCATCAGGTTCACTATTTTGGAAACACAGACGAAATATAAACTCTTTCCTCCCAATACAGTTTCCCAATTCTCCGACCCTAATAACATATATGTGAGCATGCGCTCAAAGAAGTCGAAGTGGCTGCTCTCGAAATGGCCATTGCTTTGCTTACATCAAAGGTCAAATATCACATTTTTCATATAAGGGAATGTGCTACGTCTATGTCTTGCCAAACCACGTATGGAGACGTGCTTTGTCTTGTGGGAGACAAATCGACGAAGTGACAAGCAGTTTTGACAGATCGTGTTTTTTAAAGTAGAGGAAAATGCTTTGACATCAACAAAAATTCAACATTTTTAAGAACAAACCGTAAAAATACGTGGTGAACAGTTTGATTTCTGTCTTTTTTGTAGCAGATAACCACTTTGAATAAAGCAATTTAGTCTGTTTTTCACGTTTTATGCCACTTTAAAGTTGTTCCCACAGACGGAATCTTTAGGAGTCGGGTTTGTCATCCATAAGATAGAGTACAGTACCTTCAGTGATACTATGAAACATATCCGGGTTATAAAAAGATCACTCTTGGTTCCATTGGCAAAACTTTTGCACGAACTCGCGGTGCCAAATTAAGCCAATCTTCCACTGAAATCCCAGTTTAAAAAAATCAACAGTTTCCACTTTCGCAACTGAAAAGCGGCAACAAAGTATTTTCCGAATAAACAGAGAGAAAAATTCTCAAAACTGAAGTCAAATTGATTTTGTTAAGATAAATTTCGTATTTGCATTTTACAGAAGTTGTTGAATGGTTGTGATAACAGCATTCAACCAAATCCACACAAGCTTTGGAATAGTGAAAAGTGAAAATGGATGCTTAAAAAGATCGAAACTTCTCAAAAATATTCCTAAGTGGAACGAACTTCATAAATTGTAAAGAATGTAACAGTATATGGAATCAATTGATACATGGTTCACGATAATAATGGCATGATGTGTGCAAATTGCCAAAAATCAAAAATATGCAAAATTTTACAAAAAATAGTACAATATGGGATAAGGAGACATTAATAAAGAATATCTATCTATACATTGTCAAGAAAAATTGATAACGGCCATTGGCTGAACATCAGAAATTTAGCTTGACCCAAAACAAGTCACAAAAATCATTGTTGTGAAAAAGAACTGCAAGTAACACACTGAACTTGAATTTATTTTAAACTTAAACAAATAATGCTGACATCAGCAAATAATTTGCTAATGCTGGCATTGTTTGTGATGAAAATCAACAGAACTGGAAAACTGAGAATCCCCGGTGTAAGTTACATTTTTATTATTCTGTATGTTAATAAATATGCGCTTGTGAACCTTCTCAATTTATGAGCTTGAGATTGACTTAAGAGGCAACTTACATCATCGCCTCTAGGTAAATACTGTAACATTAGAAGAGTAAGAAAAATCTGATTTAAAAAATGTGGAACTTGAAATAGGGGACTTTTCGAATATCAAAAGGTTGAATATTTATCTAGCCACGCATGAAAAATAATGCAGATGCCGCATGACGTTATTGCATAATGAAAAGACTGGAGCTTCGGTCGACTGCCTAATAGTTACCACATTCTGATTACCGACGAAAAAGCGTGACATCATATTGAAATATAGGGCAGCGAAAGCATTGCCAAGTGACCATCCACGGCTTTCATAATAAGGGCTACATTCATAATAAGGGTCACACTGAGTTCTGCTGCTTTCTCTACTCGTGAAGTTATATAATAACCGATATTTTTTAGGACATTTCAGGGCCTCGGTTTCGTGATTCGTCACTCGCTTTACGACAATTTATGGATAGGAATAGTAATAGAATTTAAAAATATAGAAAGAACTGTGCCCTTAAAAGTTTATTTGAGCAAGAATTTCGACTTTACATGATTTATGCAAGTTCAATTTTTTTTAACTTGGACTAATACTTAAATGGGCTACGTCTTTGTTCAAGTACCTGCTGTTTCCGTTTCATTTCGTGTTTGGGTGTCCTTGTTGTAAAATATTTTACTATTGTACGTGACATTGTTATAACATACCTTTCTGGTGCAATCACTGCTGATTTTCTGACTAAAATTTCAGAAGCTTTCATGCCAGGTTTAAACGGTTGTTTGCCACGAAAACATCGTTGATTTCTACGAAAAAATTGTGTGAATTCCTTTCTCTGTTAGAGATATGCGAGATATCTGACATACAGGTCTCCCGAAGGCTGTAATTATACCAGAACGTTTTCATTTCTTTCATTCTGCTGAAATTTTGGCTTCCCAAAATCAGCTATAATGTGACGTCTCCATCAATCTCTAAAAGGTCAAATGCGTGCGTGTCCTATCATAATAGTGTCACTAATTGTGCGCCCAGAATGTGCATGTGGAGTATTTTTTTATTTACTTGAGCTGCGAAATCGTGAATTGCTCATGGTTTCCTCCCAGTGGTCATGAAGTCGTGTTGTGCAGCTCTCAGTGAGTCACACATCGGGCCAATTGAATGGCTGTTGATTTTAGTTTGATGGATCGACAACTGTGATCATTATGTAAGGCTCATTTACGTTGATTTCTAAATCATAATTGTCATTACCCAAGTCCATGAAGAATTCATAGCCAGTTACATTAGTCTTCACCGTGTTACACGTCACCAGCGCGAACGCCATGCAGCGCAGTGTTAAGTCGCGTTTCTTATTGTCCCAGCGGATATAAATTATGGTCTATTGATCGTGTAGTTTTAATATATAACCGTCGTGGACGCTAAAATGCCGTTTTCAGCGATAAAGTAGGAGTACTGAAAGTTTGTACACCACTTTGTTATCTGTTGCTTTCTGTGAACTTGAAGAATGGAAGATTTAGGTTGCAGACGCACGTTCGGAGGGTCCACGCGACCCCGTGCTCGGTGTCTTTGGTCCCTGCGGTATTGGGGGGAATATAATGCCCATGTCATTCCATCGTCTGGCGCCCCTTCTTATTATCTTGGATCCACCCTGGTAGCGACTAGTGGGCTCGTTTGATGTTTTCGAAGATATCTGAGAGGTTTACAAACACTGGCACTCACAAGAGTCTACACCTTGGCCATAAACATGTACGATTAATGCACGTGTATGTCTCTCCATCTTTCAAAAACCCGTTCATCATCAAATACTTGGCACAATCATTGCCTGGATAGTGTCAAGGCATTGATTTTATTATCAAGTGATAGATCTAAATTTTATTCATGGACACAAAATATATCGATTGTTCTACGAAATATTTGCATATACACTCGACGCTAAACCCCTAGGCCTCCAACAGTATTTAATTTGAAGGTCGATCGTCAAATTAAACATAAATATTCACTAGCTGTCTTACTTATTGTTCATTGGACTAAATTAAATTGCAAAGTGCATTGGTAGAATGAAATTAAATACAGTCATTATCACGCTAAGGGGACAATCGCGATTGCTGTCAAAAATATTTTTTATTAGGCCACTTTTCGTCATAAACTCGGTCTTTTATTGTTCCTTAGTTGGATTGGAAACAATTTCTAGCTCGGGGAACAACTAATAGTTCATTTTTGCCTCAGACCACCTCATAAACTTTACTTGTCACGGCACGTTAGTTTCGTCCGCCGATGCAGCGTGGCCGTCAGAAGGTCAGAGGAACCAGAATAGTTTTATTGCTACCAATGCCAATCCAACCAAGTGATGCGAACACGAAGACATCGCTTTGGTAGAGTCAAAAGACAGAAATTCGTTTACGACACCAGAGCCATGGTGAAATCTTTACACTCGAACTTCGACTCAGACGTTGACCAATTGCAAATCGCGCTTTGCGTAAACATACAAATTTGTACTCTCGTAAGGCGACATGATTGGTTAAGTTTTAAGACTGAGTTTGAGTCCAGTCAGAGTTCTGAGATTAGACCCCGAGCCGATGACACAGTTTGTAGCAGTGTTTCGCTATTATCTATTTAATTTGAACACCGTCGCAGCCAGCGTACATTTCCTCTTCACCTTTTATCAGTTGCGCACGATATCACAAAATTGTACAGCGTTTTAAGCGCATGCACCTGAATGTGAAGCTGGAACTACATACGGAATCAGGCGCATTCGCCCACTTGTAAAACATCTGAACAAACGCATTATTTCGTATATACGCTCCTGAGCCCAAAAATGTGCACATACATGTACGACAAGCAGGAGTTCCGTGTAAACATTTAACATCGTCGATGTATCGAGTATCCATAGGTGAATGTAAATAGCAGCGCGGTGCATGAAACTAGCGTGAGTGATTGCGTCAGTAATTAACGTGTTAAACTCCACAAGAATGTCCATTGACCAAATTAGTTTCATTTCACCTTCGATATATTACAATGCTGAGATAGTGTACTATTCGTTTGTGCAAGCTGACGCATAGAATTAACTACAGATTGATAAGTCCGCTGAAAGGAAACGGTTCCATCTCCACTTGTATGTCTTCAAAACGAAATAGTTTAAAACAAAAAATAAGTATGGAATCTCACCTTATGTTTGCTTTGAGTAGTAGAGGAGTACATTCTAACGCCGAGTCGCCCGCTTCTATACCGTCATGTCTCGTGGTTAGATCTCTCAGCTCAGCGACCAGATGAAGCTATTATGCCAATCTATTCAAGCCTATTACGATAGCTAACGAATACAAACGCAGAGTTCCGGAAGTAGGGAGGTTCTAATCATGAAAAGACAAGCTCTTTAGCCAGTTGAACGAAATTCTTTTTTCAAATGGCGCAGTATTGGAAAATGTCAAATGACAATAGGCGGGATGTTCAATTATAAATCGCTAATGTGTTTAAAGATCTTAGAAAATATACAATGTTTACCTACGGTATTAGAATTTGTCGGCAATTTAATAGAGCGCTATTTGCTCGTTAATGGCACTACAATGGAAATATCGATATCAACTGACTACACGGAACAGCAAAATACTGTTAGATCGAACCGACAAGTCTTTCAAATACACATATGTAGGCTTTCTCGTTTTGGAATGTTGTTTAAAACTCATTAGATATATTTGCAGCCCCTTACTTGGATAATTACAATTACAATCCCAAGGTAATTAACCTATTCTCATTTGTGATCTCCCATGTGTGCCTGCATGTGTTGTCTGATTTCTCTTCCCTGTTGTTATTGGGAACATTCCCGATGAGGGGAACTGATGAGAAATCCGCGACTCGGCCTGGCTGGCCGAACCGGGACGCGAATTCACAACTTAATTAATCCATGGGAAACCGCCGGGCGATCATTGTTTCAGACCTTCCAGTGGCGTATTTAGGAGGGCAAGGGGGCATGGCCCGTCCTAAAATTCTCCCAGAGTCCATTTGGCAGTTCAGGGGTGTGAATGTCTGAGGGGCAAAATCCTGGCTAATACACTGCCCTGACCCAAACTCCTAACTCAAAATCCTGGATCCGCCCATGCCTTCAACTGCCCAGGGTGTGCCAATTTTTCTATGTCGTGAAACACTCATTCTCAGAAATATGGCTCTACTTTCAGCAGCCCAACAGCCGTGGTCGTAGTGAAGAAATAACGTAGTAATTCGCGAGACAACGGCCATTGATAAGTTAAAGGTGAAAAGTGACCATGTCAAGCGACAAGGTTTTCAGTCGCAAGACATCTTGGGAAAATTAATTGAGTTTCAATGGTTTCTGAATGTCTACGACAGTAGTGTTTGTAAGATTTTTATGAGGAAACTTAGTGTCGTTTTACTTTATACCACTGGTAACAGCGCCATCTTTGTCAGAGAATCCATACGGAAAGTCAAAGAACATCCTATCCTCCAAAAAGGGTGTTATCATTGTTTCTCGGTCTTCAGTCATTTTTCCGCGGTGTAGCGTGAAACGCCGTTAAATTACATTTTACGTCATTGCTACATTTTACGTTGCTAACCCTCTCCTAAAATGTAACAAGTTGTTACGTTTTACGTAGTTGTTACATTTCACGTCGACTACACATGCGAGAAATGTACCACTGTTATATTTTACGAAAGCAACGTCATATTGCAAAGAAAATGACCAAAACCACAAACAAGTGGTATCTAACACGGCCGAGGGTACTGGAGTATTTTCGGACGAGGGGTGCCGCCCGAAAATTTTGAATACCTTCCCGTTTAAACGAGAGTGGGCTCGGACAAAAGAGTGCAGACCCATTTAGAGATTAATTTGTGTAAAAATTCACATTTTCGCACAGTTCTGTTTCAAAAATTCAGGAAAGACACCATTTAGATATAATTTTGTCGAAAATGGCCCCATATAAGATATTGGAGGGTGTTTTTAGTGAAAAACACCCTTTCTCGTATACCTCTTCTACAGGAATGCTCTCCAGGCTGACTCGACATGAATTGGGCTACCTATTATCATTTTTATTAGTATTACACTACTATTACTACTGTTACTACTATTACTGGTATAACTACCTTAATTACTATCACTACTATTACTCGTTTTCGTTATCGTTATTATTATTATTAATATTTACAAATTTATTTTACGAGGACACAATACATGTTTACCAAATTGCTAATACAGGTACATCATAGTCCTCAAAGATTTTAAAGTCATCTCATTTATGGTTCAATATTTTCATCGGGTTTTCCATAGTGGACAGCGAGTGCTGTTCCAAAAGAATTTTAAAGGGGTTCCGTAAGTTCAGCCTTAACGATATTGTGAGGAACGTCTTGGCAACTGTGGAAGCAGAGTAGGCCTGCCTTTTGGAAACGAGGTTGAAATTTAAAATCTTGTTTAGACGTGCACCAACTTCAAAAATTGATTATTTCTGCACTGTGGGAAAGCACTATATTGTTTGTAAATATAACTATATCCATCTGTAGTTTGTCTCGAAGAACTGAATTCGGACAGCAATATTTTCTAAGCGTGAGCATACCCACCGTGTAATCATTTCTGTCTCTTGTTGAAAACATGCCTTTTCAAAGAAGTGGGGATCGTTCCACGATGATGTGTAAGTTCAAAAATTGCGTTTAGTTGAACTCTGGAGGCAGACATTTTTCGAGAACTAACGACTAGTTGGCTGCGGTCACCGGGTCATTAGAATAGCTGGTTACGGACATTCAAAACACGCAACGATTTTATGAAGAACGGGCCCCAATACTCTTAGAACACAGTGATTTAACAGAGTGGTTTGAACTAGGTTTCATTGAAATTGGATTGTACTGGAACAAAAACGGCCAACGTCGAAGTCAGCGATGTTTAATATGAGCTTTTAATGCAATGTATCAAAAGGGTTAATATACCAAATTCCCTTATCAGCGAGTTGCAACACAAAAAGTGGCGCCTCATGAGACACGTGACTTCAAGTCCATTAATAATAGAATGTCCAATCTGTCTTTATTTATGTGTACTTCGAAAAAACGAACAGCGACCAAATAGCAATTTTAAAAGAGAAAGTGCATGCTTTTGTAGTCTCAAAGGCAGACAGTCAGCTTCTTTGGACTATTGTCCCTCTAAAATATCAACCTATTTTGCTGTTGATTTGGTAAAATCTGTCAACCTTCCGGCAAACAAATGCGTGCTTGTATTTCCTTCCACCACAATGTCTAAGAAATTGACATTCGTAACTAAGGTGGTCAGACAGAATCCGTCGGCATCAGAAACTTTGGTTTTGCTCAGTTTGTGTGGAGCAGGGCAATTACTGCATTAGCTTGGACTCCCAGGCAAGGCTGAAATAAACCAGTGGCGGATTTAAAGGGGGGCAAGGCCCCTAAAATTCTCAGATTACTTTTGGCAGTTCGAGGGTGCAAATACCTAACGGGCAAAGTCTTGGCTAATACTCGGTCATGGCTGCCCCTAACTCAAAATCCTGGATCTGCCCCTGTAAACCAAACTATCGAGGACTAAAACGGGTGTTTTTTTTCTATCAAATTGGCTTCCGGAATTGAATTCTCCAAGAAAAATTTTGTTATTGTTGTTTGTTCCCGAAAAAATATCATTACGATAAATTAGCCAAATACGATGTCATTGTTATGCTTACCAAGGGTGTTTACTGTAGTGCCGGATACACAATTGGTTTATGACCTGCGAGTGTCAAAAGATTACACGAACACTTTAACAATAAAAAAACTTGTTACCTGATCCTGGAAACACATTCCGTCTGGAATTAAAACTGTATGCTGTATATCTTTGACTCATGTTAAAAAAACGTGGAAAGCACACAGGGACACATATGTAAATTCGACCTGGTACATTTGATAGAATTTCATTCACATAATCCGAGAAAGAATGCGTTAAATGTGTGAACGGTTTTACTCCGTGTGACAAATATCATGCAAACTCATGAAATATGACGTCGCTTTCGTAAAATGTAACAAAGGTACATTTCTCGCATGTGCATTCGACGTAAAATGTAAGAACTCGTTACATTTTAACAGAGGCCTAGCAATGACATAAAGTGTAACAGTTGTTACATTTTATGAAACTGTTACATTAAACTGTTACATTTTACGGTGTATCAGTGGGGTATACGGAAATATGGTGTCAATTTTTAGGTTCTCAGAGGGTTTGCTAGTTGTGTTCTTAAAGATCAGTCAGAACATAAATATGGCTTTCGGTGACAAGATATAGTAACAGAACAATTCCGTAAAGTTAAGTCTTTATTTCAGTAAGTAATTTACAACAATCCAATTAAATATTATAGAAAATGTGCCAAAACGTCCGACATTTAGGTCGCTTGACTCTATTATAAGTATGATAGACCTACGAGTCAATTACTGAGAATGGAATGTACCGTAAGAGAGTGCAGTGAAAACATCACATGCATGAATACAACAATTCTTTTTCAAGTGTGGGCACAAAAACAGTCGTCTTATACAAGGCGCCAGCACGTGAATCCGGGAATCCACGAGACTTTGTGGGGATTGAAAGAAGAAAGGAATACAATTTTAACTTCATACAAAACAATCTCTCAGATGCCAAACACTCAATAACAAAACTCAACCACATTCATTGAGAAGAACAGTGTATAAACGATTTGTAAACGATCTACACAGATATATAAACATACAATAAAATAAACTGAGACGAAATAAACTTAATTCATTTCTACACATGGCGTAACGCTCTATAAATCTAAACTTCTATACAATTTCATTAATCTCATTAGCGAATACATCCTGTAAAACTTTTGACGAAACTCAAGCAAAGACCAGAGGTCTGTCTGTATAAGCATAATAAGGATTCGTTCTCTCGACCCCTTGGAAATAATGACTTCGAAGTTTCTTTTCATGACGATTACGACTACGATATATGACCATGATGGCTGTGAGTACGATAATTATAATGGTTAAAAGAATGACCCAGATGAGGAGGCCGATTATTACGTCACTATAGACCATCGTTGCGTTGGACGCCGCCGGACCTGGAAAGACAGAACAATATTGGTGATGGTGGTGGTGATGATTCTGTTCTTTAATCACTTATCATCACACAAACAAAGCAGTATACAAGACAGTATAATGTACAGTGAAGTTAAGCAGGGCGAACGGAACTGATGGCGTGGATAAAATATACAGAAAAACGTGAATACTAATTCCCCCCTTGACGCCGGAACGTCGTTTCTGGATTAGAAATATGTTTAATATGTTAATTAATATTTCCAGCGTAGCTGCCAGGTTAAAAACTGGTCTGATTTTGTACATGGATTGAAAGTTATTAACGACAAAAAGCCATTCCACCTCTAAAAGACTTGGCTCAAATGTGGATCCCACAGTGTGTTCACTGAATATTATAGGAAGTTCCATTTTGCTCATGGAATTTGATGACTTAGTTATATTTGTAGAGCAATTTTGGTCACGCGGCAAAAGTTCCTTAAGGGACGCGCGATGCCACTTATTTAACCGATTGGTGCCATGATGTTGGGCGGCCTCATCAAGACAAAAAGTACAGCCTGGAGACAGCCCAGATTTACAAAATGAAATCACAAGCATCTAGCTGGTGGTATTTTAAGCCGCATAGGTTAGTCACATTTGGCGTGCATTGTCAGAGATTTCGAACACGTAGCCTTTTATTTGATTGTTGTTTATTGAAATGTGATCTCTCAACAGCCCGGGCTCGAGTACTGACAGAAATCGTACCTGTTGCACCACCGGTACTCGGTTTAAATTCCAAGCAAATATGTCCGCCTTCAGTATTGATACACTGCTGCGACTTCTCACACGTGGCGCTGTTAAGCTCACATTCATCGATGTCTGTAATTAAAGTCATAATACACGTGGAGTTACTTTGTGCTTTGCTACAATATTTATTTATCCTTAAGTCTATATTTAGCGGTCTTCACTGCAAACAAAACAAAATTCAAATGGAGATACGTGCATATGTTCATCTGCAGTTAAACTAATACAAGCGAATAAGTGCTGATGCCCATTGCAGTCTGCAAAGAACAAAGTGAATTCACAAAGGGCAGGGAAAATTTACCCATACTAGCCGTTTCGTCCAAGCCAATGAGGTTCGCAGCCCACCAAATATGCAAGTGGGGCCAACCAATGAAACAATCTAAAATCAAAACTTCGTCATACCTTCGCACACGTGCTCATTTGCTGAAAGGACGAAGCCAGCCGGGCAAGAGCAGTTATGTCCGCCCTCAAAGTTGAAACAGTTGTGTTGACATCGCCCGTTTTCTGTGAGACATTCATTCACGTCTGAAAGTGGTAGTCGGGAGTGAAAGAAAGTGTTCGTGGTAATCCAAAGCCGTTTTCAATATTAATTACTGTGGGGATACAAAGATTTAGCCTTTGCCTGAACTCTACATAGTATGCCTTATCTGAATGTTTTATTTTTAAACAGGATATTGAATGACATTTTAGACACTGAAAAGATACTGACAATTACGACTACTTTATCTCAAAACGGATTTTTTTACATCGACTTACAAAGACATTGTTGTCAACACCCGGCACTACGCGTGCTACCTGTTTCCCCTTCCCGGGTATTCAACCATTGTTATTTTAGTCGTGACGTCAAATGGTCATGTTCACTGGGCCATTGCACTGAGGAATAAGGAAGCATACAGTTGTTTACAAAATATATATTTATTTTTACGAGCCGCTGTCGAAACAGTCTTGGGTTATTTGGAAACTTGTGGATCATTTTGCACTTTTTCGCGACTCTTCGTGTCCGGAACGACCAGGCGCACAACGCATCTTCGCATTTCCATATTTATACATGTCCGTATGACCTCTGTATTACGTTTAGGCATTTGTTGACAACAGAGCCAGGCTCACGGAAACACAGCGGCATCTGGCACACACCGTGATATTCCCAAACAACAAAAACGAACACAAAATAACTTTAGAGCACTCCTGTAAATCTTTGAAAGTCTGGGAAAAATAACGTTTGTAACTAATCCTCAAAAACCCGATGGAAAACCCCTCACGAAATCTGCTAAGTCGGCAAGCTTTGGGTGACCTAAGGCGATGGCTGTAGGGAAAACCACCCACTTTCCAACCACATAATTCATTTTGTGATACAACGATAAAATGTGTCAGCTAATTAATGTTTTTTATCTCTCAAGGGATGGGCTAATTGTGGGCTAGTACGTAACACAACAAGTGTTCCGTTAAATCATCAAAGCGTGGCTTAAAGTATCATTTTGGTAGCATCTTGAATTACGCTTGGATGGATTTTGTGAAATCCAAATTCTACCAGTATTAAAGTGAAGGCTCTGGAATAACAAGCCCGTCAATCAGACTCTATCATGAAGTAAGTATGAACTCACCCTCGCATGATGTCATGTCAGTTCGGAGTTTGTATCCTCTGTGACACTCGCATCTATAACTGCCGAAGATATTGACACACGTATGAGCACATCCGCCATTGTTGACCCTGCATTCGTTTATCTCTGTAACAGACGGTTACCGACATTGTAAGCAAAAAGTATACTTGGTGCAAGACTTTGCTGTGATCGAGACGGACTGTGTAGTGTCATGAGCAACCTCTGAACCACCCAATCGCGTCTTTTTCTGATCCATTAAAAGAAATACACGAGATTTGAAAAGTTGCGCTTCACGTGGAAATTAAATAAGTTGTTATTGACAATCCGATTAACAACTTTCTACTAAGGAATGCTTCTCTTCTCAAAATAGGAAGGTGCTATCATCTCTTTAATAAAAACATATTTGTCAAAATTCATGAAAATCCATGAATGCACTCCAAAAATACCGAGACGGACACAACGAATTCGGGTAGCTGTGAATCTCGTCGACATCCGTTGTCACATTTGTACAAGTACACTTGCCAAATTTAACAAAGATCCTGCAGAGGGTTAAGGAGATTCAGCTGCGTACGTAGCAACACAAATCAACTAGGAGACGTCACAATAGTCGGCGCCGTCCGAAAATAATCGGCAGTCGTGCTTATTCCAGTAGGAACACATATGCCAAATTTCACACTAATCTTTGGAATGGTTTGGCCAGTAGAAAGCAATGAAATTGGTCACGAGGTGGCGCACAATACGTCGATCCATCCGAAAACTAGGCGATGGCGTCGACTCTTTAATGTCCTTATCTCAAAGGGTTAATCTAGTTCAAAAACTTGAAAATATATACTGAATTAAGTAATATGTAACATGGAATAATGTCAACTTCTTTTGTGCTATCAAACTAAAAGCCTTTTGAGTACAATTTTGTACCTCGGCCAAGATCAGAAAATCATCGACTATTCCCATCTATTTCCATGACCCGAGTTTCTTGTGCATCAGCTAAGGAACGATTCCTGAGTGACGTATTGACATCAACGTGAGCGTAAAAGCGTTGTTATTTTGTTTGGTTGTTTGTGATTCTCATTCTCGTTATTTTTGCACATAATAGAAGCAGTCTGCAAAATTTTGGACAAAACTTAGAGGATGGTGGCCGGCCAGTCAACGGGACAACTGGCCGGACGAACGACGGGGACGACGGTACAATGCTTCCACACACAATTACTTAGGCATGTAATGTATGTATGCATGCATGCATGTATGTGAGTGCATAAAAGAGAACTCACCATCACTACCAGAAGGGCCTTTAATACCTATTGGTCCTCTTGCCCCTGTGGGTCCAGTCTGGCCTTTGTCACCTTTTTCTCCAGTTGGTCCCCTGGCACCTTGACTTCCTGTTGCACCCTTAACACCAGCAACACCAGGAGGACCAACAGGTCCCGGTTGACCCTGATCACCTGTCTGACCTTTGACTCCTTGTGCACCTGGTTGACCTGTACTACCAGTAAGGCCCTGTGGCCCAACTTGACCTGTGGGACCTTGTGGTCCTCGGTCGCCGGAAGGACCTGGAATCCCCGCGTTTCCTGTAGCACCTTGTAACCCCGGAAGGCCCGGCCCACCTTGTTCTCCCACAAGTCCCTGGAACAACAAGAATAGCGCTTCATGCAATCTGGATAGGATTGAAAGAAATCATTGCTACAATAATGCGTGTGAGTTTTTGAATTGGACAAATTTCAATTACGCAAAAGCAATCGAAGAAAAGAAAACTTAAAATATTTTGCCATGGTAGCAGTGCATACCTTTTGTCCGGTGGACCCTTTCGCGCCTATCAGCCCAGGTGGTCCCACTGGACCAGGGGATCCTTTTGAGCCGGTAGAACCAGGAGGTCCGGCCTCTCCCACAGGACCTATGACAGTTATTGGTGCTGGAATGGTCAAGTGAAAAACAATAAACAGGCTGAAACTGAACTGCAAGACCGCAATCAATTTGACAACAACCTAAATCTTACTTTCATAGAGCGCGAGCTAAGTTTTTATCATGCTGTCGTCACATAGGGCATCAGCTAACAATGAGCTTCATGAAAGCATATTGTCACCGGATTTTCGACTAGTTTAAGGTTACCTCAAACTTTATTTAGTGCAAGACACGCCAGTAAAAGTATGTGTTTTCATTTTTAAGAAAGGAACATTCATACATGTAGCAAAATAACCCTTGGTGGATTTAGATGAAACCTTTTTTAATTAAAAACGTCACTATTTACCTAAAATATTGATAGTAATATTCTAGTACTCACTTAGTTTGGTTTCTATGCCAAATTACCTCGCAAAACCTAATCGTATTCGCCTATTTTACGGTACAAGAAAACTAGACGTTTACAGGGATATTCGTGACCAGGTTTAAACCTGTGCACTTTGAGCGCACCTGATGACAAAGGTGTCTTTTTAAAAAAATTGTACCCAGTAGATTTATTGTAATTAAAGTGGTTACATATGAAACAGAAACCCCAAGTGCAATCGAAATAAGAATAGAGTCATGCAAATGTTTAACGGGGATATCCCTGACCAGGTTTGAACCTGTGCCTTTTTATTTTTTCATGCGCCAATGACGCAAAGGCGCGGTTTAAGAATATCCCTTCGCTTAAAACAAAAATCCTTTGCTTAATTATTTGGTGAAGACTCGTTTTTGGTCAATACAACCCTTATATACCCTGTTCTTTATTTCAACATTCACCCCCAATGGCAACTGAATTTGCAATGCGCAAGTAACTTGGCTATCAACATAAAACGTGTTATTCTGTAAGTCGGTTTTCAATGCCTCGAGACAAATTAGGTCAGAGGAGCAGATAACATTAGTAGGTCAACAGCGCATTGTGGTAAATAACTCAAGAAACAACCAACTGCGAAATGGAGAATCGAAATCGAAACGGCGAAACGTAAGTAACTGATGAAGCGAAGGAATTTTGGTCTTCGTTTTCCGTTGCACACCTCGCTGATTCTCTATTATGGCGACTCAGTGAATATGAAAGGACATTCAATTGTGGGCCTGATCACGATAAAAAGAAAAACCTGCTAGCTAATAGGCCTTTTGCGAGTTTATAACAATAACGCGAGATTATGTGAGACTTAACTGTGACGTCACGGGAAGTGGGGCAAAAGCTTGTCGTTTGGTCATTTGCCCAACACGGTAGCAGAGTGTATTCTGTTATTGTCTTCGAGTTTTTAGCCGTTTAGTTCGAAAAATGCCCAAAAGCATTGCTGTTATGGCAAATGAACTTCAGATTCGCATTACAATACGTCATTTTCTATCGCGTTCTGTACTAATTTCGTCCCGTGTATTTTAAACGGGCGGTAGGCGAAATCCGCTCATTGGTAAAGTTTTCACCTCGTCGAAAATACATNTTATATACCCTGTTCTTTATTTCAACATTCACCCCCAATGGCAACTGAATTTGCAATGCGCAAGTAACTTGGCTATCAACATAAAACGTGTTATTCTGTAAGTCGGTTTTCAGTGCCTCTAGACAAATTAGGTCAGAGGAGCAGTTAACATTAGTAGGTCAACAGTGCATTGCGGTAAATAACTCAAGAAACAACCAACTGCGAAATGGAGAATCGAAATCGAAACGGCGAAACGTAAGTAACTGATGAAGCGAAGGAATTTTGGTCTTCGTTTTCCGTTACACACCTCGCTGATTCTCTATTATGGCGACTCAGTGAATATGAAAGGACATTGAATTGTGGGATATACAGCCTGATCACGATAAAAAGGAAAATCTGCTAGCTAATTTCTGGACTGGTCATGAGATGTCTGAACAGTCGTCTTGCGAGCATTCACACGCACAATTGCTCGAGACCTTCGAGCAAGCGATGGTTAATGGGATCTTGTCAAACGTTATGGCATCAACCGATAATCTTTACATTTTGGACCTTTTACCTGGCAGAAGAAACGACACGGCTCACAGCAGCGCGTGTTTAGGCATGTTTCCATAGTTTCTGTACTTCAAGGCTTGGAATGACCAATGACAAAAAGAGGAAAATTTTCCACAAGTAAATAGGCTAGTGTGAAATAAATATTTTTGTCTTGAAAATTTTAAGTGAAATATAGGCTTTTCCATGAAAAAAATCAAATAATGATGAAAGAGACGAAAAACGAGAAAACTGGAAATCTCATAAGAGGAAATCAAAACCAAAAAAAGAAAATCCTCTTAAAAGAGAAAAATTCCAAGCCCTGGTACTTACTTGTGGTCGGTGGCGAACTCTTGCAGTCTTCATCAGTTCGGCCATCGAGATCATTATCTGCAAAGAAGTTGATCACATAAATGGATTTTAAACAATTGAAAAAATCAAGCATAATTACGCCAATCAGCTGAATGGTAGAAAATGATATCTTGCAGAATGCCGTCCTTTTGAATTCGATGCATTTTAGCTAAGTAAAGACGTAGATGTTCCGATGACGACACGATGGTTGAACAAGAGCGCTATTTAGATGCTGATGGAAGGTTTCGACTGTGTGCTTTCTGTTATCATCAACGAGGTTTCGAATGCTATTTTAACTAAAAAGACATGGTCACGCTACCGAATTAATGACAGGCTAATAAAAGTCAAATTTTACAGTTTTTTTACTTTAGAAAATTGATACATTTACTCAGTTAAAATTTATAATTTTGTAGATACTTTGCTAAATAAACAGACACGTCAATAAGGTTCTACGTAGCTTAAAGAGACACTTTTCCCAAGGAGTACTAGCGCAGTTTAAAGTTATTGAGAAGCAAAATATGTACACCAAAGCAATTTGGAGCATTATGTTCTTCAATCTTTTAAGCTAGATTGTGTTCATTCAAGGAGAATCCCTCTATATTACACAAGATAGTGCTATTATTACATAAAGTTCTCGTTGGTGTGTTATTGTGTAAACGAAGACTGAGCTTACCGCTGCCGTCACAATATTCTTCGTCAATATTTCCGTCACAGTCATTATCGACTCCGTCATCCACAACTTGAGCAGAAGGAATGCACTGAAATTTGAAACAGTAAATCAGTACACTTGGTGGTGAGATTTTCAGGTTGGCTACTAGAAATAAACGAAACTTCCAAGTGTCACAAAATCTCTTGGTTTTTATTGAGAGGTAAACAAAACAACGTTTAAGGCCTCGAGCTTGTCGACTTTGTCAGTGGAATTGTCAAGTCTTTTATCACATGCAGTCAACACCCATTTGTTTGATATCAATCTTAGTGTCAATGTTGAGAACAACAAGCAAACCTATCTTTCTACATGGTGTTCGCTTTTCGATTTCCAGTGTATCAAAGTTGGGTTTCTGTGATAATCTTAAAAAAAACATCGCCAGAGGGCATTGATATAATTAGTGCAACATCATTTTAAATTTTGAAGCAATTGGGAAAACTCACGACAAATGTGCGGCAATCTTCGTCAACGAGACCGTCCAAGTCATCATCTAAAATGTAAGTTATAATTTAAAGGTTTTCATACAAATGCATGTCTGTGTGTTGCAACCAAACTGGAGGCGGGTAGTGACTAACAAGAATATTATCCTTGGCCTGTGTACTTTCTTAAATCTCCTCAGATGAAAATGATTTGAGTGAGATTGCGACAGTATTTTGGGTACCTAGCTACAAATGGTGAAGGCAAATTTTTAATACCGGGTATCATAGCATCGTAACAAGCAATCTTTAAAACTACACCTTCCCCACTATACAGTAAAACAAGTTTGACAGGGCTCAGATATTTTGCAACTACATTTTAAGTCGACTTTTACATAATGTGTAGTAAGAAGGAAGCATTTTACCTAGATTGTTGCAATATTCTTCATCAATTCTTCCGTCGCAGTCGTTGTCAATGCCGTCATCTGTCGACTGTGAAGTCTTGTTGCAAAAGTTCATAATCTTTAGCTGAGTTCCGATTGGAAACAAATAGCTTTCTTTATCGGCTGTGCCGTAGAGCCAAGCCCCGAATACGGCTGAAGGCGAGACATGTCTGACATGGTGAGCACCGCTGGCGACAACCACATATCCTTCAACAAAAGACGATCCCGGTACTTGCTTCCACACTATGTCTCTAGTAGCCCTTTGTGCAACGGCATTCAAAGGTTCCCCATCAAGTCTCAAGCCATCTTTGATGGAATCATCAATCACTAACTGCAAAAATGTGGTGTAGTCTACACCAGTGGCGTTGCCGGAATAAGTGGGTGTCGCGAAACTATAGTCTCGACTCCACTGCTCAGAAGGAGATACAACAGTCATTGCGGGATCTGCAGGTTCGCTAGTGGATAACTGGCTATAAACTATCTTAACGACCAGAACCGGCTTGTCGGCAAGTATGAGCGCCACCTGGTTAGATGGCAACAATTTTTCAACAAAGTCGCCGGGCTGACTGAGTGTATAATTAGGCTGACCGGTGACGAATAAAGTCGTTTTCTCGTGGCTGGCTATTATGCGATAGATATCCCCAGTTGTCCTACCAGGAGTTGGCACCGCAGCGAAAGTCCTACCCCATGACTGGACTGGAGGCATCTGTTCAACCAGGTGATCTCTTGAAATGCCTTGGCCAACGTTTGTGCGCACGTTGCCGCTAAAGACGGCCACGGGTGCGGAGCTGTCGATGAAAGTTCCTGTCAGATCACCTGTAGTCTGTAGCTGAAGGGTGTCGTATCTATTGATGGTGACTCTCATGATGTCGCCGGCTCTGAATGTCTTGCCTTCGTAAGATACGACAGGTGGACTAACATCAGACTGCGGAAGACGGATGCGAACGGATGTGCCGTCAGAAACACCGACAACAACTAACTGTGTCCTCAGAGTAGCCGGCCAATAAGAAGCTGTGTAGTACTGTTTGCCTAGAACATCTGTCGGGATGGCCAGGAAACCATCATTTGAGAATTGCTCCATGTTAACACCAAACACAACGGCATCGCTTGACGTCTTCACTAAAACTGCTTTTGACCCGAGAGTAGTCCCAATTATTCTCAGGGAAGGATCAATGAAAAATTTCCTGATTTCGCCAGCTTTGAGTGTCGTTTTGATATCAATTGCCGGGGAACTCCATTTTGGTGACGAGATATGCACATCTATGGATTCGTTTCGACTTGGAGTAATGTACAATTCAAGCGGAAACCCGACGGGATTCTCAACGGTGTTTTCCATAAAAGCCACTAAAAATTCCCTTCCAACTGAGTCAGGACCAGCTTTGCAGTCTTCGTCAATTAGCCCGTCGCCGTCATTGTCTAGAAAACAAATGCTTCGTCATCACTCGAGCAAAGTCAAATTATAGGCGCAATGAGCAACGTGATTGAGCACTAGATTTGCCTCTGAATACAGTTAACATGGATACAATTATTTCTGTTTATTTTATTCTCGACCATTATACACTGTAGGTTATCGAAACAGACTCTTCTATTGTAGTGATCTCTACTTATTGCCATCCTGCCTACACCAGTCAACACTGTTCACATGTAATAGCCCTTTTTCATCCTTAAAAACCTTCTCTCTCAGTTTTCTCGCGCCTAAATACAGTGGTCTCAGGCAAGGAGATTAAAGATCAGGTATCACTAAGCCACCACCCTGTAACAAAAGCGTTGCAGAATCCAGTCACTAGGTGGCGAGACCGTCCCGTCCACGAGTCGGCTCACCTGGAAGTGCCGAAATTTCGCGAATCCGCAATGAGACTTAAAGGAGCATGCCACCAAAAACGATGTATTTTGCATCCATTAAGATCGACCAGTTCTGCTAGACAACGGCACGTTCACACTAAAACTAGCCTGTGACGTCATCGGATATACACAGTCTGTTGCACCTTTCACCACTAGGCATTTATCGGCATACGATTATCCCTTCAATTAATCGTTTTACACCAATGAAATATTAAACATAGATGCAAAACCCTTATGAATACATTTAATTTTACAAAAAGGGGCTATTTCATTTCATAAGAAATTTTGAACGTGGCTAGGCTGACGGTACCCAGCAAACTTCCCGAGTTCTACCGCGGAAAGTTTGGACCTGTTCAGTCATAAATCAAATCGATTCTTCCGTGTACAATGTACAGTAAATGACACTTGCTAATAGTTAAGTAATAAACAAACGAAACGCTCACTACCACGCACCGACTCAGGCGCCGGTCAGGCCGGCGGGTGAATGATCGCGAACATAGCGTACCACTTTGTCAGCCGGCTCTGATGTGTAAGATGGACACTAAAAATTCTTAGAACATTTGCAAGTCACGAGCGCTCCAAATAATTACAACAAGAGCAACGCAGAGCGTTGAAATGCGCCCACAATTGCACCGCATACGGTATCCTTCTAGGGTTGTTTATTGGTACCATAAAGTGGCCAGTAGAGGGCATATATGTAGTATGTTGTACTTTGCAAAATGGAAAGGTATGGTCCTTGTCTCCTCAATAGGCTAGGGGCAAAATGTGAGTAATCTTCATAATACAAGCACATCCTATACACCAGTTGCTTAAAGCACCACAGAAACATAGAATTAAAAACAAATTTACCAACATACGAGATTAGCACAGCATTAGAATGCCAGAAACAAATTTCTACTTGGAACTTTTC
>NMRA01000243.1:591353-609214 GCA_002633005.1 Phoronis australis
ATGTGCCAAATTTCATGAACGTATGTCAAAGGGTTTTGGAGATAGAGCAGCGGACGCCGGACGCCAGACGCCGGACACCGGACGCCGGACGGACGCCGCCCGGACGGACGGACGGACGGACGGACGGACGGACGGACAGAGATGACGGCATAATGCGTCCACATATAAATATGTGGGCGCATAAAAATGCTTACAAAGTAACCAGACATTGATACAATGTTCGAGCTTGTTGAGAGTATTTCACTTTAGTTGAGTGTACGCACAGGAATCAGCACGGCCGCTTAAGGTCCCGATGTTGATTGAGCTCTCATTCGATGAGTATTTTGAAGGCGGAACCTTAGGATTCTCAGGCTACAAGTTTGAGCCAGAGTTTACTGGAGAGGTTCCGCGATCGACGGTGAGCAAGAAACACGGCAAGCGGAAGAGCTAGGCACTTGACCGATTGGACAACTTGTTATAATGCAAATGTGCGAACTGTGGAGCCTTTTTGCGAAGAACCACAGATGTGTGTGAAGGAACAACCAAATTCTGCAGCTCGTCTAAATAGAGGGGTGCCAATAACATTTTTCAGAGGCTTGGAAAAAAATAAAGAAAACATCCTTCGGATAGAGGTTCAAACAGAAGTCAAACCAACGAGTAAGTCATCAACTAATTGGTAAAAACAAGTATTATGACTAGGACCATAAATGTTTACCTATAGCCTGCGCAGTACATTAAACTTCATATGGACATGGCCAACATGGATTGATACCAAGTGATAAATAGTACATAGTGTTATTTTCTCTTTCATCGTCGACATCGTTTTTGATGACTTTATGATTCATTTAAAATTCGACAATAAGTACTTTGAATTCGGGTTTGTACTTGCATGATTCAGACCCAATTGGATGATCAAATTTCAAGGGCTCATCGACAAACTCAATTTCTCCCTCACCGCAAACTCTGCCTCTGGTTGCCACCAATTTACTGCTTGGTGTTTACGGGGATATGGCAGGGGAGAATTGTAAATTGAAATCACTGTCAACAAAATGCCGATCGGAAACCTTTAGGTGATTCACTGCGTCATGCTTAGAATTGATAGGAAATTTTTCATTTTTAAGAAGTCGCGAGCTAATTCCGACGCATTTCGGGATCTCGATGAAGCCGAAAAAGGACACCTCCGCTTCCTACGCAGCTTCATGATCGGTAAAACGGGAACAATACACCAAATTCTAGCACAATCCATCAACACACACACAGAGACAGATCCGATGACATAATCGCATAGTGTACTCACTTTCTTCACCGGTTTATGAGACATCTCTCGGCTCGGTAAGATCGACCGAAAATGTAGATACCAACCGATTAAAATAGTAAAATAACGAGATAAATCGGCTGGCATTAGCCTTTAACTCTTGAGCTAGTGTTTATTACTTGTGGAACTAGGTGATCGAGTCCGTTAGTTTTGTTTGGAATAGAGAGGACACACAGAAACTCCCCCAGTACCGCGTCAAGACACCAAAAGTTCACCAAGGCCGAACTACGATTGGGCCCGCCACCACCAAACTTTGCTCAGTTCTTTTTATTACTTGAAACTTAAAAAATACCCAAACTGAGTAATTCATGATGTTTGGAGACCTCCGAAACCTACTTAACCTAAAGTAGGTGTCACTCGAAATCTTGAACACTCCTTTCTCATTTTTGCTAGTAGTACAATGGAAACCGTGACAACCAATAATTTTTAGGGAAAATTGCGATCCAATTTACGGAAAATAAGGGAAAATTCTAAGATTCTCACGTAGCATTCTCGAAAAAGCACTCAATCTATGGAGTGTTTGCATATGACGTCACCAATTGGGTCATCTGTCATGTTGGAGGACAAATATTTCAGTATGTTGTTGGCTAGTAAAGCAAAGAGACATTTTTAGTTGAATTTTTTGCATAATTTACTCAGTATCATGGTGAATTTTTGTCCAAAAGTTGTCTGCCCGAGCATGGGTGATAAATACGTTACGCCGTTCTACAGTCTTCCAATAGTTATTGGCAATTAAGAGGAAATGACAGAAGAGTTGCCTCGGAATAGGGCGGTCGAACCAAAACTTTTGTTTTTGAAGTTGAAGAAATTCTTCAATATCATCGGAAACATAATGCCTCCCACAGGCAGTACAAAGTTATTGCAACTTAAGTGGCTTAATTTGGATTACTTGTTTGCATCAGGTCGTCAATCTTCGACGATAGCGTAGCGGCATATGTTACGCGTTTAAAACTTTATAAATTCTTTTCACAAACATTCTACAGATTAATTTAGTGAGGCGTATCTTTTACCTACTATTGTGTACGATTCAATATATCTTCACCTGGATTAGACTAAGTCACGCAGGTGTTACTTATCATTAATAAATGATAAAGGGCCCACAATGCCGGCACCGACACCATGGCGACTTTAGCTGAACTGAAAGTCATATTAAACAGGCTACTTTGTAATACAAATAAAGTCAAAAATCAAATTCTAATGGTTTTCTACTTTCAGAACAGGTCCTACATAACCTTGAACATTTTTCTTTGTGTTTCATTGTGATGCCCGTCGTGTTTTCTATGAAATACGAAAAATAGAATCACATGAGAACGCACAATCAACCTGAAAAGTGCGCCAATTTCAAACTCACGACTGCATTCTACAGAAGATTAGATTGCGTTTACGTTATTTTGTTAGAATTGTGAAATAAGTTTAGTTCATGTGAGTATTCTTAAGACTAGAAGTTTCAAATTTACCGGTGTAGGTCTACCGCGAATTACGTCACACTTTAACGTCTACACTTGTTTTTGCTGATAGTATTACGCCATTTTGAGATTTGATATCGCGCGCTACTATTTAGGGCCGTAAATAGCGCCAAATTAACAAAACAACTGCAATGTTTTATGCATTAGTTAGTGTCAAACAACGACTGCCCTGCGTCTTTGTGACAAACTGCGTCGAACACCCTCAAGTGCATGAAAACAACGGTAAGTGTAAAATGACGCTGTGTCCGGCCCACACGTATTTGAAGAGGCATTCGGAAATTCTCTGAATAACGATTACGTATGTTCGAATTAAAATAAATGATGTAGATACGACAATGACCGCTTAGCCGTAAAAATGTGAATTTCAAAGTCCTATGTGGAGATTTGTCAAACTTCCGCAGACGTGAACGATTTCACACGAAGCTTTTAGGATTCTGTACCATTGAAATACGTCGGAGTGTAATACAGTTGGCCAACCTGGGTATTTACGTGTAACTTGAGTGTCAAAAAAGACTTCGTTGTGTAATTAAACATTTGGATGTCGAATTGAGGACATCTTTCAATGAGCATGTCAATACTGACGCAGCATTTGAAATCTGAAGTATGTGGGTGTGAAAAATCTCAAAGTTCAAGCTAGTTTTGAAGTGGTAGCGCGTATTGGGTTGTTTTTGCCGACATACCTTTGTTGTCACAAATCTCTTCGTCCACCGACTCGTCACAGTCGTTGTCAATTTGATCACCGATGACAGAGTTACTGACGACACACTGTAAACGGGTAAAAGCAACTTGTAACGTGGTACTACCGTTATGTACAAAATTGTTGCGCTAATTAGACGGAATATAAAACAATGCCGGATTCATGCTTGCTGAAACACTAATCGTTCCAAAATGAAAGTGGGTCAATATATCTAGAGATGAGAACTTTTTGTGTACAGTGTCTGTCAATTAGACTGTCGAAAAGGTTTTTCTACGTTTCGAGGTATGAACTGACATAATGGGATGTATTTTAGGTTGAGCGCGTAGTAATACATTGGATTTAATGTCCAAATCTTATAAATAGAATTGTAGTTGCCACATGAAATTAATAATCCAACACTTTCAATCTTCTTTTCTTCATAATCTACGCATTGAGAAATAGAACGACTTTATTTTGTATCCACACGAATAGGTGCACTTGAGCCTTTTGAGTTTTCTGAACCTTAACACACAGTTTCTAGAATGTGGAATCACAATCCCTGCGGATCTCGAAATGGACAATTGAGGGGGCTCCCGAAAGACTTTGAGAGAGTAAAATTTTGAAACGCTGTACAAAGCACCGAACATAATATCCAGCACAACGTAGGAGGCTACGAAACCGCTATGGCCCACAACCAGATATTAACTGTCAATGGGTTACTTAAATTAAATCATTGAAACAAAACGATGCTTCTTTATCTTCACCAATCCCCAAGTCTGCAAAATGAGCAAGCTTGACTAATACTTGAGACGAGTTTTGTCGGAAAAACCGCTCCCCCAAAAAAACATGATCACTAAGAGACGAAATGCGAAGGTGGTTCAGCCGAATACTGCTTATGAGCCTTACGGGAACGAAGCGTGAATGAAATGATTCACACAAGGTTCAGGATAATTTTAAGAAAGCTAATCCAAAATTTACCTTAGGTTTAAAACAATCCTCATCAATAAAACCATCGCTATCGTTGTCCACGCCATCGCAACTTTCTTCGTCCACGTTTCCATCACAATCATTATCGACTCCGTCTCCTGGTGAAGACGTAGTCCTTTTGCACTGAAAACAATGGAATTTTTGGCTCAAAAACCTCGACAACTTTTGTTGCACTGACATTTGGCATATTAATAGTAACGAAATGGAACAACGAAGTAAATATCGTGAAACCTGTTCAACGATTCACATTGCACTTAAAAAAAACGTTACAATAAGCCACCAAATAACAAGGTAAGAAATAAAAAAATTGCTTCTCAGGTAATTGAACTAACCGATGGTACATGGCAGTCCTCGTCAACCAACCCGTCACCGTCATTGTCTGAAAAATCAATTCATTACACGTCATTCAGCGAATATTCACTATATCAACAAAGAGAAAATTTGATTTCTCTATCACAGACGGCAATACCACTGTCAACAATCATAATTTACTAAAGAATAGCAGTTTTACCACTGGCGCAGAAACAATCCAGCAACACTTCAGAATTAAGATCAGCTAAAAACCCTGTAATGTTAAATCAGGTAATCCCCACATTTTAAGGCCACCAGATGCATTTTACCCGACACGAACCTCTGATCTCTATTCGTCGCCAATTCCTGCGATCACTGCAACTGAGAAAATGGTGCTCTTAGGCAAAATTTAGAAGAAACTCCGACGTACCTCTTACGAAGCACAGTTCGTCGAGATGGGGAATTGAACACACCACCTAACGGAATCGGTTGCGCATCTACTGCTTTGACCGTTAGACCACTGAACAACCGACTATAATTAGCAGTATTGAGATTCAATCTTACCAGATTGAATCCGGTTACGTGGGAACGAACCTTTTGCCGGGACTTACCTTGAGAGTCGCACTCTTCTTCGTCGATGCTTCCGTCACAGTCGTTGTCCACATTGTCGCCTAGTTGCGAATCAGTCTTCACGCACAGGTTCACGGCCTTCAGTTGCAAACCAATGGGGAATCCATAGCTCTCACGATCAGCAGATCCGTACAACCAGGCACAGAAAGTGACCGACGGTGAAATGTGACGGAAGCTATGAACACTGCTACTGTTTACTGTGACATAACCTCCGACGAAGTTCGTTGACGGGACGGGAGAAAGAGAAGCAGAGAGTTTTTTGCCGTCCAATATGAGCCCGTCTTTTTGCGACTCTTCCACGACGAACAATAGTCGATTGGTGTAATCGCCACCTTTGTCTCCACCGGAGTAGTGTGGAGCAACGAAGTGGTAGTCTCTACTCCATTGTGATACCGGCGGTACGAGCATCATGGAGGGATCGGCCGGCTCGCTGATGCTCAGCTGACTGTACACGATTTGGACAACCATGACAGGGGCACTGGCTTCGATGTAGTGGTTTCGGGAAGAGCTGAGTACGCGTTCAAAAACGCGTCCCGCCTTACTGATAGTAAAGTTGCCCTCGCCTGCAATGTGCACCACCGTGTTATCCTGACTGGCAACAATGCGGAACACATCTCCGGTAGAACGACCAGGGATCGGCACTGCCGCAAATCTTTTGCCNATGGCAGTCCTCGTCAACCAACCCGTCGCCGTCATTGTCTGAAAAAATCAATTCATTGCACGTCTTTCAGCGAATATGCACTCTATCAACAAAGCGCAAATTCGATTTCTATATATCCGACATCATTAGCACTGTGAACAATCATAATTTACTAAAGAATAGCAGTTTTACCATTGGCGCAGCAACAATACAGCAGCACTTCAGAATTAACTTCATTTAAAAACCCTGTAATGTAAAATCAGGTAACCCCCACATTTTAAGACCACCTGATGCATTTTACCAGCCGCGACCCACTGATCTCTATTTGTTACCAATTCCTGCGACCACTGCAACTGAGAAAATGGTGCTCTGAGGCAGCATCTACAAGAAACTCCGCCGTACCTCTTACTAAGCACAGTTCGTCGAGACGGGGAGTTGAACACACCACCTAACGGAATCGGTTGCGCATCAACTGCTTTGACCGTTAGACCACTGAACAACCGACTATAATTAGCAGTATTGAGATTGAATCTTACCAGAATGAATCCGGTTACGTGGGAACGAACCTTTTGCCGGGACTTACCTTGAGAGTCGCACTCTTCTTCGTCGATGCTTCCGTCACAGTCGTTGTCCACATTGTCGCCTAGTTGCGAATCAGTCTTCACGCACAGGTTGACGGCCTTCAGTTGCAAACCAATGGGGAATCCATAGCTCTCACGATCAGCAGATCCGTACAACCAGGCACAGAAAGTGACCGACGGTGAAATGTGACGGAAGTTATGAACACTGCTACGGTTTACTGTGACATAACCTCCGACCAAGTTCGTTGACGGGACGGGAGACAGAGAAGCCGAGAGTTTTTTGCCGTCCAGTATGAGACCGTCTTTTTGCGACTCTTCCACGACGAACAATAGTCGATTGGTGTAATCGCCACCTTTGTCTCCACCAGAGTAGTGAGGAGCAACGAAGTTGTAGTCTCTACTCCATTGCGATACCGGCGGTACCAGCATCATGGAGGGATCGGCCGGCTCGCTGATGCTCAGCTGACTGTACACGATTTGGACAACCATGACAGGGGCACTGGCTTCGATGTAGTGGTTTCGGGAAGAGCTGAGTACGCGTTCAAAAACGCGTCCAGCCTTACTGATAGTAAAGTTGCCCACGCCTGCAATGTGCACCACCGTGTTATCCTGACTGGCAACAATGCGGAACACATCTCCGGTAGAACGACCAGGGATCGGCACTGCCGCAAATCTTTTGCCCCAAGATGAGACGGGCGGCAGCTGCTCCACCAAGTGGTCGCGCGAATTGCCGCTTCCAACCCTGGTCCTCACGTTTCCACTAAAAACGCTCACGTTGTGACTGCTCTGTATGAATGTGCCGGAGAGGTCACCGCTGCTTTGCGCTTGGAACGTATCGAAACGGTCCAGATGAACTTGGAACGCTTGTCCGTTTCCATACGTCGTTCCGTTGTAAGTGACAGAAACTGCACTCGAACCGGAACCGGGTAGGCGGATGGTGACTTCCGTTCCGTCGGACAAACCGATGATGGAAAACTGCGTCCTAATCTCGGCCGGCGAATACGAAACAGCGTAGTAGCGCGTGCCTTGGACGTTGGTTGGCAGCGCCAGGAAGGCGTCGTTTGAAAACTCCTCCATGTTAACACCATAAACCGACACGTCAGTCGTTGATTCAATCAAAATGGCTTTTGAGGACAGACCAGTGCCAGTCTGTCGCAGTGCTGGGTCAATTTCAAATTTACGCACATGACCGGGATCAATCACAGCAGAGATGTTGATGAAAGGAGTGCTCCATTTCGGAGAGGTTATTCGAACTGAAGCCCGTTGCCCCCGAGTCGGCGTCACGTATAGTTCCAGAGGAAACTGTTTTGGATTTTCAACCTCGTTTTGCAAGAACATGACCAAGAAGTCCATGCCTCCAGCATCCGCACCAGCTTTGCAGTCTTCATCCACACGGCCATCATTATCGTCGTCTGAAAAATTAGTTGTCGTTGGTAAAGGAAAATATTTGTGAACAAACAAATTTTATTGAGGAGACTTTCTGTTTACTGTTGGCATTGGCAATTTTTCCGTAATCATGGGCTCGATTGAGTGACTGAGAATGATAACACTTGAGTTATGTTTGCCTGGTTCTTAAACTACAAATTAAAAGTTTCTTTCTTTAATTTACAAAGCCGGTTTTGTTACAGCGTGTTTCCTGGTCAACTTGAACTGAAATAGTCGACATGAGCCAAGTCCCGGTAGTAAATTTTCTCGTTCGAGATAATGTTTATTGAAAAGCATAACCAGACAGCGCATACATTTTGTCGAAATATCATTGTAAACTGAGATTTTAGGTCATCGCTACATCTGAAAAGTAATACGTGTGATACACAGGAACTCCTACAGAAGATTTGATATAGGTGGTTTAAATTGGACTTAGGCCAAGTTTAATGTTAACCCCCATTTCATAAAGGTAGTTTAACTTTTAGACCAGTGATCTTGTAAAACCTGAACTCCAGTTTAGAACTGGTTTAAGTCAGTTTTCATTTCACCAACGAAGTCCATATCCCTTAGACCTGTATTAAGAACTTTAACAAAGTTTAACTTAAGACCTGGTCTGAGTCAGGTTTAAAACTGTTAAATATGACAAACTGGCGCGATATAGGTGTACAGCTGGATGGTGCTGCCGTGTGAATCACCGAGGCAATTTTAGAGCGAGAATGGGCTATTTTCAATTTCAGTTTTACGACACAAAATCAAACGTAGAACAGCACGTGTTGCAGAAATTCTTCGGACTCCTCAGAATAAGAATGATCGAGCAGGGCGTCATCGTCCTAAGCGACACGGGAGGGACTGAAGACGGCATCTTCTAATTATTCAGACTGAGTTCCAGCTCCACTGGTCCCAGATTTAAGGTTGCCTGGCAGGGGTCTTGCTCCCCCCCCCCTTGGCCTCAAAAAATAAACAGTAAAAGTGGCACGCATTTATTATGTTGCTGCTAACCGTAGGCGTGTACTTTAATGTGTGTACGTGTGTTGGGCGCAGATATCACAAAATGAAAATGTCCTCTCGTGATATTCTAGATCTGGCACTGGGTCCCTCATCGTTTTCTTTGAATTATTTTCACTGATGAAGTTTTCTTTCAGGCCTTCATTTTTTGAGTGATGCCCTTTGGCTGTTTGTCGCGGCATTTCTCCGATTGAGGGAACTCCAAGTCTGCTGCTTAGGTTGACTTGCTTTGGCATTAGTTTTCTATAGCATTGGCTTGTTCTCTGATCAGTTCTGAGAGGGAACATTTTTACTTATGAGAAGAGCTTTAAGTCCTTTTTCGCAAGTGTCGGTACTGATTCTACTTCTGTGTGCCATTTATACCCACATGTTCAAGGTTTCATTGAAGCAGTTCAATAGTTTCTTTGTTGGGTTAATCCGGATTGACACAGTTGGGTGGCTTAGATACTTTAAACCTGGTTTTACTAAACCCGCTTTATGGTCTAACAAAACCAGGCTTTCAGGCTTTTAAATCAGATTGATGAAATACAAGTTAGATCTAAAATTAGACCAGGTTTAGGAAGGCCAGGTTTAAGACCTTTGTTAAACCACTTTAATGAAATCACGTCTTATTGTCTGAGAGCCAACTCAAGTAGACGATGTGAACTTAAACGTGCTTGAAGTCCTGTTCTCACGTTGTTAACTCCAATACGATGGTGAAGTTAACAACAACACAGCATAAGTCAGATAAGTCTGAAAAAATGCAAATGCTGTCCACTCCTTGCTAGAGACTTATCTGCGAAATTCCGTGAGCATCCATCAGCAAATTTGCGAGACGGGGCCATAGCGACAAGAAATCTAAATTCTCACTAGAGGACGCAATAGTAGTCGGACTCGTCTCAAAATTGAGGCTCAATTAGAGCACATAAACAAAGTTTCACGAAGATCCATCGAGGAACTTGTTGACAGAGGGGGCACTGACTCTTGAACCGAGACAATGGACTCCACCTACCCCCCGTGTACTCCAACATTCTTAACGAGCGTAAGGCGGGAAATCCCTCATTCATCGACAAAGACCTGGCGGACCAGGTTGAAACGTCTGCCAACAACCAACCACGTCTCTAAGTAAGGTAACATCAGGAAGAGATAACCAGGAAGGGACAACTAGCTAAACCGCCGTTTTTGGCCTCCTTCCCCGGTCTAATTTCAGGACTTAAGTTTCGTTTAAAAGGAAACAGATGATTTTATCAGAGACATTAAAGCTTTTTCTATAGAAGGATATCAAAAAACTCACTTTGCAACCTTAAACAGTGGTGTAATTGTACTTTAAAAATATCGACTTCAGAGCACTCAATTGCAACTTCCCACACGCAGTCACGGGTATTTAAGCTTTTCCGTCGATGTATAGATGGCGCAGTAGTCAAGTACTCCCTCATTTGCATATCAAATTTGCATGTGGGAGTTTTGAGACTCTCGTCAGTTGTTGGTCGAGCGCTTGAGTGGATAAAGCGGTGACCTCCCACTGAGAGCACGCGCTGATGAAGATACCACTTCGCAATCAGGAGGTGAAAACACTCTCATGACCGCAGTTCTGAATTCCAGCTAAGCAACCCCTTTTCGAGGAGCGGACTTTGAATTGTTTTCGTCCCCTGACAATGGATTGCAGAGATTAGAATGAGGTTAACATCAAACTTTCTGCGGCTACATGTCGTGTTGACAAAAGTGTGAAGTGTCGGAACCATAGACGGAGCGTGCGGGATGTCATGATTCCTGTTCTTCAGTTGTCGAAAACATTGCTATTGGCATAAAGAATGGCCGTGGGAAATTAATTTTGAGGTGGACACCTGTATCCAAGAATAAATATTAATACTCTGTAATATCTCATCATCCGTGTTTCGTTTCTTTTGACGCTGTTTGAGGTTGCGGTATCGTGAAACAACACTGTCGGGTGAGAGAAGTTGCACCGAATAATTGGAATTGGCTGCAGTTCTTCCTTTAGAATGCCCGGACTCAACTGTGTCGTTTTCTTGGCAAGTCTCTTGCCTGCCGAAATTTTTCTGAGCATTGATGAAGACATCGGCCTTCTCTTGCGCCAATCAACCTTTTATCTGCTCAGGCTACAAAAATGTTATGCCTAATTTTCTACCATTTTAGCACACTTTGTGGTTCTGCTACAGTTAGCACTGCCATAATCGTATTTCTTAATTCCGCCACAGTATGCATACTTGGAAGTTAGTTTTGCTAGGTGTTGTTCATCATTAAATGCCTCAAATTCCTTGACGCCATGGACATTTCCGTCAACACAAAACGCACCCTTGCCATTCTTAAAAATTCGTATATATGTGCTATAATTGCTTCAAAGGACCGGCAGTAACCGTGGCTGGAATGTCGGTAGCTTCGCGACTAAGTATACAACTAACTCCTGTTGAAATTCTCCATACTTCCAAATTCTTGTTTGCAGGTGCTGGTAATTGCCTTCAATGGTTTTCATAATAAGAGACTAGAAATGCGAGTTGTCACTGCCTTACATTTTCACTGGCCACCTTGCTACAGTCGACTTGCGCAATAGCCGAATTAGTGTCCACATTTGTGGTCACGTGCCGGATACAGGCCCATGAGACAAGTTGCAGCAACAAATTCAGTACGAATCTATAAACCCTTTTACACGCACAATTAAAGGTGAAAGCAACCTTTTTTCATGTCACTTTTAGCACAAATAAGGTTCGTTGATTATCCCAGACACATTTTTCACTTAATTGCAACTTTTCGTAATTTGATTAATTTCTCGTCATCTACTCCGGAAGTGACGTTTGGGGAGGCAAGAGTTTCGCGCCAATTTCTTTTCATTATAGTCTGACTGTGAGAGCTGTCGAGTGAGTCATTGTTCTACCTCGGTTGTGATCAGTTCGGTCGTCGTTTGCTTTTGTTTACAAGTCAGTCAACATGCCACGTCTCACACGCGCTTTGGGTACCTTGCGTCGCTTTCCGAAGGATGACACACTTCGCGTACTTGGCTAGCTCGTTCATGTGAAGAACGCAGCGTTACCCGTCCACGCAACGTACAAAGCAGTGGAGGGTTACCGAGTGTGTGGCAAGCATTTTCTGCCGTCAGATTATGACAGATATGCACGCTGAATTCATGAAGGTCCCTGCAAAACAACGCCTTAAGAAGGGTACCTTACCGTCGCTGTCGATTCCCGGCAGTGCTCCGTCGCCAACCCCGAGAATTGCGTTTTTGAGGAGAGAAGCCTCGGGAGCTGTGGCCACTATATACACTGACTGGAGGCACTTCATCTGCTGTCACCCGTGCCTCCGAACGTACCCCATTGCGTGCAATTTCGGAAACTAGCAGTGATTCGCCCTGTGCTGTTGTCTCTGAGCCCAGAGCGTGTAAGCAGTCCTGCAGCGATGTTGAGTAGTGGGAGTGAATACAGGCCCAGTTCGACACCCAGTGAAGAGGACAGTTCGTCATCCAATGAACAGATCGGTGAGCCTAAGTTTGATAAGTTTATTGTGGACTTGTATTGGAGCTATTTGGAAGGTGCCAGGTGTGTGGCGAGGGAGTCACACGGAGGGATGCAAGCAATTTGGGTGCTCAGATCACTCTTCAGTGGGAGTGTGTCGCGGGACACTCGGGCAAGTGGGACAGTTCTTACTCTGTACGTGAGACAATAATGAGTACACCCCAGTACGCAGCAACAGCGTGGCATGTTGACTGACTCCTAAGCAAAAGCAAACGACGACCGAACTTATCACAACCGAGGTAGAACAATGACTGACTCGACTGCTCTCACAGTCAGACTATATGAAAAGAAATTGGCGCGAAATTCTTGCCTTCCAAAACGTCACTTCCGGAGTAGACAACGAGTAATCAATTAAATTACGAAAAGCAGTAAATAAGTGAAAAATATGTCTGGGATAATCAACGAACCTTATTTTTGCTAAAAATGACATGAAAAAAGGTTGCCTTCGCCTTTAAACGCGCAAAACTGATACTGTATTTCTTAAACCTTTAATTCAATGCTCAAGCTATACAACGAATGCGTGTTGAAACACAACATTGACCTTGGACCAACGATGGACTCCTTGCATCAGGACCTTAGTAAGCGGGGAGAGGGCGAGTGCCACCCCAAAAAAATTGCATGCCTCAGGGTCAAACCATGGCAACTGACAAAGGTGTGGGGCTGGGGAAAGACAAAAAAGAAAGACTTCGAATACTGATCAGAGCGAAAATTCAAGAGAACATTGACAACTCGGTTTCAGTGTATGGCTTACCATTTGAGGGCCCTGGCCAGGACAATTGTTGGGTCTCCGTTTTTGCAGCATAGGTCGTCTAAGTGCCCTTGAAAATGTGCACTTAATCATTCATACATGTATTTCGAAAATTCGAGAAAATTTGTAAAGCAAAAGTTTTTCGGAGCGTATTAATTCAGTCCAAGTTTTCCAGTGGTCCATAGGCGGTGCACTACAGGGGGGCTGAGGGGGCTTTAGCCCTCACTTTTTTCAGTACTGCACCTTCTGTAAACCTCCGGCATGACACTACCAACTACTCATGAGGGGAAGTTGAGATTCCAAATTCATCAAAAACACAAAACATTCGTGCACAGCACAGAAGCTGTCTTGTAAGAAATGGCGATGCGTCACTGAACTTAGTTGAAGCCTGAAGGCAAAAATTCGATCCATCATCTGACCACCATATCGCAAAGAAGGACCCTAAACGATAACAGGGGTATTTCTTGAATGTGGGGCAGCTCTAAATGCTTTATTGAATTAAAAACTAGACTAATGAAATTCAAAAATTTACAAACCGTAGATCAAAAAAGAAGTTCAAGTCATTGCTCATAAATTTGGAAAGATTGTCTTTGCACTTCCTTGATGCTTGTAGTTCCCAGTATTGTGCAATGAATTTAGGTTCTTTTAGACCGAATCGTTTGCTTGCCATTCCCGTGCACACTGCAAAGGCTGGACACGTTGTGACTCAGTGGCGCACCCACGTTAAAAATAAGGTGTAGTCATGCAGTAGAATCCGCGCACAGTGATTGACGGGAAAAGAACTTGAACTGCACTGAGGGGTTGAAGTGTGTGCATTTTTGGGACACGCGTTCATTTTCCCAGCCGCCCTGCAGAAGCTGGACCAGTGGCCGTGTTTCAACAAGGAATTTTGATACAGCTCTATAGGCCAAGGATTTCGGGATCATATCTTTCCAAAAAATCTTCAGGAAATGACCGTATTAAAATGAACTTTTCCCGAAACTGGGTCAAAAAACGACCTTGGAGCCAGAACACGGGTATAGGTTCGAGTTAAGCCGCACGTCTCAAATGAATCATAGCAGAGCTGACCAGCGACTAGCATTAGTTCGTCGAATTGCGCATGAATCATAGCAGAGCTGACCAGCGACTAGCATTAGTTCGTCGAATTGCGCATGCATGGATCAGACTTCCCGGCGACGCCACGACACCGGCCACCGTGGCGGGAGCAGCTAATTTCTTGACTAACACCTGCTTCTAAATCTGGATTTAAGCAAAATGACGAAGTCCACGCATACACACATGCAAACGTATCCAAATACAATTAAATGTATTTTCATGTGAAACCATTCAATGTCCTTTGAACATTGACTTGCATGATGAGTTCTTCATTTTCTTAGATCTGCCCAGTCAGATAGAACTGCGTTTCAAGTCATTCACTATAGGCACTCGAGGGTTCAAATTGGAAGCTCGCGCCGTATGACGTCGTATGACGTAGACGATGCGAGCCTCATTTGCATATATTAGTGACATCTGTTGGTTCAAAAAAGAGGATCGTGCCCGAGTACATGCCTGGGAAGAGGCATCTTTTGGAAGGGTAAAACAAGTCATGTTCAAAGCATCCCAGTGCCATTAATATGAAGTCTTTGGGGACAAAAGTGGTGTCATTTTATAGCTAAAGAGTTAAGCTTTCAAACACAATGCTTGTATTCCAGACTACTTTAACATTTACTTTTGAAATCACCTTTGAAAATACGTTAAAATGCGCTAAAACAGTTGTCCCTTCCTGGTTATCTCTTCCTGGTAACATTTTATATACAGTGCCTCTAGAGACCAATGACGAACCTATTCTCCAGAACTTGTTGATATTGAGGCACAGGCAAAAAACAAAATTGTCACTAAGAGGCGTCATAGTAGTTAGACGTTATTGAATTCGACCCCGAAAACGCTTATCAATTAATCTCCCTCTTACCGACGCTATTGCAAAGTTCTTCATCGATAGCACCGTCACAGTCGTTGTCTAGCCCATCGCTGAGGGACGATGCTGTTTCAATACACTGAAATTAGCATGGATTAGCATAGCAGAGTAAATCAAATAAGTTCACTTTAGTATCAATAAAGACGGGAGTTTTTTTCAGCTGTTGCCAAACCAAGAAGACGTTCTCGTGTTAATCCGCGTAGAACAAAATCATACAGAACACCTCCGATTATTCGAACCTCGTAGCAAGGAGTGTACGAGTATAGGAGAGTTCACTCCGCCATTTTACCATTCGCCGCAATGGTTACCGGTCGAAAACGCGTGAAGTCTGTGAGGTGAATAAGTTCTGTGAAGCCTGTAATGGCTAGTTGATGGCAGGTTTATACAGAGGTTCATGTCACCTAGGGAGACAGATTGACACAGGTGGTCAACATTACCTGGCAAGCCTCAAACAAACACCTGGCAAAATAAGCACCAACTCAAGGCACCAACTGAGCGGAAAATCACCATTCCATGAAAGGTTGCAAGCTGTGAATGTGAAACAAATTGCTCGATGTTTATAGCAGTTTGTTCCCACGAACATTACCCAGTCCATCATGGGAGAAGATCACGACACTTAGGTGGGAAATAACCGAAGCAGACACATAAGAGGAACAGAAACCAGGATTGCTCAGTAAATGAAAAGACGGACCAACGGACACTGCACAGGTAAGGAAGAGGGGTCTGGAGGAATGTTAGAAAATTTTTCAAGGAGAAAGCGGTGTTTGATATATGCAACCATAGTCATTTTAACAAAAAATTGCACAATCCAGTATTCGCATCTACACGTGCTTCAGAACAGTTGTGCAGAAGAGTACAATAACTGGAAATACAAGCTTAGGGCGACTGAAAACAGGACTACCAAAGAGGCTCCGTTTTCATGACTTTTGTTTTGATAACTAGGGATGTTGTTCATGCACAATATTTGGCAATATGTTACTTACGCCAACTTCTCAATTCTTTTGTTCATTTTATTGGCACTGTATTCAATACCCACTGCCAACAGGAGTTCATCGCAGACAAGACCATCTTAAGATATCTTATTATGGGCAAATGTAAGGTAGATTTTTTGAAGATATACATTTGGGAAAAATATACATGCCTGAATATTGAAATCTTCCCAAGTTTCATAGGTAATTGGTATCAAAACTGTAACAAATGCAATTTTTCAACCATAAAGTCCTAGTGATGTAATGGAACAGACATATATTTGATTGGTTTCAATTTGAGCATAGGCCACAGTATAGACGCATATGGGTACATATCCATCTCTCAGATATACCCGGGGACGTATATTTAGATCTACTTTTGGTCCTCAAACAAACTGCAAGCTTGTCTTGCTGAAAACTCAGATATTATATCTTTGGTTTGCATGTGAAATCATGGCTGGCCATACAAAGGCATGGTTGGCCAATACAAACCCGGCACCGTGCACTGACAAGTTTTAATTTTATCTAGAGCGAAGACATTTTTACCATTCCCTCAGCTAATTCCTCACAACTGCATTGTATTCTCACATTCAATAGTCAACTACAGTGGTTCCCGCACTCTGAGAACCAGTTTTCTCCATAGAACAACAGGCATAAAACTGGTTCTCAAAGTCCGCGACCCCCGTAAGTGACTATTGCCTAAAATGAGTATTAAAAATCCCTGGCAAAATAGTGTTGACAATCTCCCGTGAGAAAAATTCGAACCGAAAAACATTAAAAAACGGAAGGGGACAGAAGACCGCAATTCGAGCAGTTCAGAGGAGTGATACGCCAATGTTTAGAGCGATACCAACACATAACACTTATGCATCCATAGACACTACACACCACCTGCACATAACACATATACTGTTTCCTGCTAAGACACCCCCAGGCAAATCATGATGATGTCAGTTAACCTGCCATTGTTGGACTTCATTACCACGATACTAAAAGCTTTCCTTCCTCAGTCATAATTGTACAATTCTCTGCGCAAAACGTGCGCACTTTGCCTCGGGCTGATTACAAGAGTAGCGGACGTAGTTCTTGAACTTCATAATGCTGTTAATTAGAAGACATGGTCACTGGTAATCAAGTCCCGGGTGACAGTGACATCTACGCCATTGCTGTCAATTAAACGAGAACTAACGATTGGGCAAGATGTGTCTCATATATCGGGCTCCAGGTAAGCAATGGAAAATATACTAGTAGAGAACAGAGACAGCCTTGATTACAATGTGACATGTCACATGGTGTAGGAGCGAGGGAAAAAGAAGTAATAAGCCTCGTAGATAATGGTGTGATCATCATAATGGAAGTAATTATTGCACGCAGGAAGGCATTAACAGACAGTATAGATCAAAGAACAGCTACTGAGCTGTAGGGCCGCACCAGCAATGTGATTAAGTCAGGTAAATAACTCTAGATGCTGCACGCCAACTAGCATATACAGGCATATTATGCTCCTATGTACCATTGTTGAAATTTCAGTTCCTTTTTTACGACAACGAGGCAATGCAAGAATCGCAAAATGCAGAAACATATTATTTTCTTTACAACTCAAACCTAATAGTATGGACCTTCATAAAGGCTAAGTTCAAAGATTTCACTTTCCAGTTCAATGCCCATTGTATTCAGGCACCCCCCCCCCCCC
>NMRA01000244.1:0-15045 GCA_002633005.1 Phoronis australis
CCGCTCATGATGTAGATGCGCTTGTAATGTACAGGACAATTCACTGAGACACAGATGGGTAAATAACGTTCCTACTCACCCTGTCGATAAGGTGAATACTTCAGCAAAGGCGGCGACAGTCTAGATGGCTGACAAGACGTGTCCTTACACATTGACGAGTGGTAAGTTGGAGTCCATAGCACAGACTGGACTGTACATGTATGCGCAGTGGACTTGATTCGCAATGAATAAATATTACGTATTAAAATGCAAATGGCGGACTTGCGGTAGGAGACTTATTCACGTCAATCAATTTTCACTAAGCCTGGCGTGCGTCTACCCTTTGATTCCGAAAAACTACATGCATTACATTTAGGATTAGAAAACCTGTAACTGCGAATTTCGGAAAGATACTTGAAGCAGTTTTTCGCATTTTTCATAAATGCCACTACATTCTGAATTTTGCTGAAAATGTAATTGCGTCAAACGGCACCAAAGGTCTCATTAATTATAATGTATAAAGATGCAAAAATTTTGGATGACTGCCTGACTAAATAATCCACCGCAAATGAGGGATCCAAATTCTAAAACCTATGACTTCTTTATATTGTAAAAATCATTTGAATCATTGAAAGTATTGGCTAACTTCAATTATACAACTTTTTTTCATTGTCTTTTCATGATATCATAAAGTGGGCCCAACTTTTTGTCTCGTAAATTGCGCACAGCGCAAAGGGGATTGTAGATGGGCGTAGCGAGGTGAATGGGGGAAGATGGTCAGGAGGGGGTTCTCCCTTCCACCCAGGGGAAAATTTGTTCTTGCCTCTGAAAACAAGCAATTTCCTTGATTTCTGAAGTATAATCAGCCCTTGGCGGCTCTACCTGGCCAGGTCGCCATTTGCGACTATTGAGGCAAAATTTCACGACCCAAAACATTTTCTAAAATCTGACGTCGCCGCACGGCAACTTGACTCGTCAAGTTAATTGACACTATAAAAAGCCCTTGGTTCTAAACTTTCACCTGCATTGCGTATTTTTGCCCCGATGTCGAACAGATACACAAGCACTTACGTAATTTATGTGGTCACGGGGCATACTCAAATGACTTATTCATAGTTCATGCCGAGTACTAGGCAATGACCATCGCCTCTGTTGGCCCGACCAGAGGTGATGCAGCTCCTATAGGCGCTCCATACGCCGGAAGCTTTTCCGCGAATTATGCCTCGCACTGGCTAAAGCATGAAAGTCACGCTGTTATAAATACCTTTTGCGTATAGAGGGACACCTTAGGAGGTTGGCAGTGTGTTTAATTCCTTCCAACTCGAACAAATACTTCCGTTATCGAACTTTTTGTTCGAGCAGTCACTCGTTCAGTTCCCAAAATTGTGAACTCACCATTTTTATACTGTGCACGCTCCAATTGTTACCGCGCTCGCTAGGTATTGTGACTTAATGACCTCAATCTTTAAATAGGCCAAAGGTGAGCCATTGCAGTCTTGTCAATCAAATATTCGTTTCCAAAATGCCACCACTGCTCGTCTTTAATTGGCGTTACTTGAAACTGATTGTATTTCAATGAATTACTGTAGTGTTTGTATTTGATAAAAATAAATGCTGTTGATATGACATTTAATAGTGTTTGTGCACATATTTTGACATTTTAATGTTTAACAACACGGCAAATGCACGGCTGGTTCCCGGCAGCACGTACGCAAAGGGCGGGGACTTCAGCTTTCAAAGTTCGCCGGTAGGACCGCAACTTCTGACCTTCGGCCTGGTTAAAAGAATGAGGTCATATCTCTTGGCGTGCGCAGAGTTAAAATGTTGAGTTCAGGATTTTGGGAACTAGGACTGCTCCAAGAAAAAGTTTGATAACGGGAGTATTTGTTCGAGTTGGAAGGAATTAAACACATCGACAACCTCGATCTAAGGTGTTCCTCCCATGCGCAAAAGGTATTTATAACAACGTGACTTTGATGTTTTAGTCGGTGCGAGGTATAATTCGCCGAAAAGCTTCCGGCGTATGGAGCGCCTATAGGAGCTGCTTCGCCTCTGGTCCGGCCAACAGAGGCGATGGTCATTGCCTAACCGAGTACATGATAACACTCTGTGCGTTAGCAAACAACTTAACAATTCTTTTTAAGCATTTAAACAATTTAACCACGGCATTGCAGCTTGTGATTTTAAATTCTTTTGTACAACCAGTTTTTGTGTTTAAAACGGTCTGAAGCTGCCCAAAAGACCAAATCCATTTTCGTGATGGCATTATCCACGCGCTTGGCTTGAAAATCGTCTGATTTTAATGCTTGACAAAGAGAGAATTATGAGTTTCGGAGTGCTCGATTAAATTTACATCTTACCAGCAGCTTCTGTTTCTTCATCGTCACTCAAGTTCCGGTTTCTTTGCAAAAATGAAGCAATTTTTCTCATTGCACCGTAGTGAAGCAGGCGACGGAAACGGAGTGTTAGTGCGCAGCGATTCTGCCGGTCGCTTGGGATAACACGCGCATATCGATGGGGAGCGGCGTTATACCTGCTACTTACTCTTCTCGATCATCAATAGCAAAACGTTAAATTTTCTAAATCCAATAATCATCTGTAGCAACCTGAAAACACCGTTTGTTTATGAAGGTAGGCTTTTCTCTCCGAGTTACAAAATTTTAAGGCCCGGCCGCCATCGCACCCCAACCAGTGTACTAACCGGACACTCTTCGTCAATGCCCACAAAAGACACTTCTTCTACTGTTCGACAAGGCCTAGGTGGACTGAAAACGAAACGATTATTATTAAGGGTAAACATGATAAGGCCCGTATCAAGTGGAAATTAAGTTAAACATGCCCGGACCTATGTCAACTCGGCATAGTAGACTGAGGAGGAACACAGTCCCAGGTACCTGGAACATTGTTTCAAATAAGACACACATTGAGTTTAGCTAGTTAACATTCAGGTCATAACTCACTTCAATACACAACAATGTCACATGGTTTAGACAGGTAGCAGTTCCACAAAATGTCACTGAGACTATAAATCGCCTGAGCATATAATTAAGACCGCACGCCAGTATCCAACATCGTGCGTTTTCCAAATTGAATATTTACTAATGTTCGGCATGACTTGCTATGGGGAAAGACACGTGCATGCAATCACCGGCTCTCAACAAAAAACAAAATCTTGCCCGTGCGAAACACTTTTACACGACTTCGTTTGACAGCGCACTTCATAGACTATAACTCAGATTATAGAAATGAATCTCCTAAAAGATGTTCCGTACACTCACTTGTTAAGTTTTACGTAACGGGCAGCAACAGTTAGGGTAGCTTAGTGTCCCTAAAACTACTCCAAAATTGGTTTTCTAGTTTCCAAAGAATGGACATTTTGAATCAGACCTTGGTAGTGTATAATATTTGGAAGGAAACAAAAGAAGCATTAAATTTGATTCAATTTAATTATTTCCTGTAAAACCATGCAGTGGAATTTCAGCTGCAGTTTTCAGCGAAAACACCTGTCAGTGAGCTAAAACTCAGGAGAGTCCAGTTGTTGATCAACAGGTTATATCGTGAAGAAAGGTAAGTCTGCCTGTCTCCTTTCAGGCAAACGGGCAGTTTTCCATACTGTATGTTGCCATGCACAATATGCATAGGCGGATTTGGGGGGAGGGGCACGGGGCCCGCCCCCCCACCCTTTGGCTGCCGCCAAAAAATAGAACGGGAAGACAGCAAGAGCGTGAGGAAACATTGGGTTTATTAATTAACCTCTGTAATGACGAAGCGGCCGCAACAAGGTGTAGGAAGCGTCTCCCCGTTTTTTTTTTCGTTTTTTTAGTCGTGCGGTTGCATATCAGCAAGGAGGTCTACATTGTCAGAAGTCCAAGCCCCCAATCATTTCAGGCTGGGTGAGCACATGCAGTCGTGCTTTACGCGATTGCCCGAGACAAAATGTTGGCCCCCCTTATGGTATCCTAGATCCGCCACTGTATATGTTGTAGGCATGTCACAGTGCCATCCAGTAGCTTACTCTTCAGCCTATGGTAAGCTGGGCAACAGTCTACCAGGTGTTTAGGTGTTTCAGCGTCAGTACCACATGCAGGACACTGGGCTCCACATTCTGATATGTCTAGTGATGAAGTGATGTGTCTACGTTACCGTGACCTGTAAAAAATTGAATGGCGTGTCTTATGCGGCATGCCAAGCCTGTCTCGGAAGGTTTTCTGAACCTTTTGGTTTGATCACAAGTCGGAAAGTTCATCTTGATTTCTCTGCACGAGTTGAGCATTGCCCACAGGACTGCTGCGTACGGCTGCAGTCACGGTCAACGTAGATGTGACTACTGTATTAGACCGGTAGCCGCTTTAGTCTCAAGTCTGTTTCTTCTAAGACGGTCGTAAGCTAAGGGTTCCTAGGTTTTAACTTGCAATAGTTATACCGTGACTGGCGTCGACGTTAGTAAAAACTGGATAAGAAATCCTACACTAGTCTCAGGTTTATGACGTGGCAAAACCTCTTGGAAAATTCAGCTCTCTTTGCAAATATTCAAGTTAGAATCTAATGAATAGCCTTTGAAGTTGTACAGGGGCAGATCCAGGATTTTGAGTTGGGGGGGGGGGGNGATACACAGCAATCAGATGAGCCGCTCTGAAATCCGCCAAAGAGCAAATTTTCTGACAAATATTGTGAGTCAGTCCGATGCCACCAACGACAACAAGAAGCCGTTAACAGACTTTTTTGAAACAAGATGGGCAGCGCGACACAGTGCCTTTTCTCATTTTCATCAGGTGATGTTTGCATTGTGAAAGCCTTTGAACTCATTGCCCACAGACAGACAGCACTATATATGAGGAGTACCAGGGGCGGAAATTGAGTTAGCTGGGGCCAGGACAGAGTATCAGCCAGGATTTTGCCCGTCAGACATTCGCACACCCGTACTGTCAAATGGAATCTGGGAGAATTTTAGGGGGGCCATGGCCCCTTTGGCCCCCCTCTAAATCCGCCACTGTTGTAATATTAACCTTAAAATATGTTTTTAAATAAGTCAACAAGGCCTCCACGCGCGTGAGCACTGAACTGACCTTGAGACAGCACAGCTAGACACTCTCGCTGCGTTTCTTGAGTTGGGGCTAGTCTCCGTTCGAATGGAACGTGGATATGGAATTCGCCGTCGATGATGGGTCCGTTTAAGAAGTTGTTTGCATGTCCTTCCTTCTTGGAGTAGGCCTACGTACAGTAGCGACACCCGATTTGTCGATCATAACCTTGTCACCTTCTCGGAATTCCGGCATTGTTTGGTTGGCGCGCGTTTGGTTGTTTTAGAGTTTTGCTGTCGATAAAATGCAAGGCGTATGAGTTTCTACCTTGCACTACTTTGTGATTGGCCCGTGTAATATCAAAAAATTACGTACTTGGTGTTATACCACAATATTAGCCTCGAATGGCAGATACAACCATGTAATAACCCATAAAGTTATCTCACTAGTGAGATAACATTTTGACGGGAAACCGAGGCCGGATTCGAACCCGGGCCTCAAGAGTTGCGAGTAGCCGACTTTACCACTACGCCACTCAGCGGCTGACGTCATCGAACGCGAAAATAGAATACTTAAAGCAGAATGCCACCCGGTTTAATAAGTCTTTTTTACCGTCTTAATCGATCTATATCCACATCGCCTCGCATACGGTCGACCTTACCTTGCCAAGAGTTGTCGCGTTAACCTGTGAGGAAGGTGAGAAACGACGCTAGCGACGTCAGTGGTTCATCTGCAGAGTGAATGCCGCTATGTTGCGGTGCATCGTTCTCGCTTGTCCGAGCTATGCAGCTGCGAGGAAAGCGGGTATATCGCTTTTTTCGACTTCCCCGAGAGTCCGAAATGCTTAGAAAGTGGCTCGTGGTAGTGAAGAATGAAAAGTACGCGGTAAATAGCAGGTATGAGGCCGTGAAACATCTCCGTGTCTGTGGCCAGCAGTCGTCGACAGTGCCTGACGAATGCTCATGGCTTACCAAATAACTATCCATACGTTCCGTTGTCTGAGCTTGTTCACGGCGCCTCTTCATCACTGTATTCCTGTTCGAATTGATAGCCTGTGAAACTTAACGATCCACCTGCGAAGTCTTCGTCGGGTTCGACTGATGAGCTCTCGTCTAAGTCACACGGGATTGCCGTTGCCATGTCGATGTTTGTTACTGAGCGTTCTGTTTCAAAACGAATTATTCTCACCCTAACCAATGCTTATATAAAACTTAAACAAAGTCTGCCTCATTAGATGCAATTTGTAATGCCTTTGGAGTGTTCGTGAGTGCAAATGATTTGAGAAGCCAGCAGTGAATAAATCACTGCGTTACCGGCTTTTAATTGACGGGACCCCGAGGCCGTATGAGCTCATGCTAATTTAAGTGTTTGCAGGCAAAAACTGTTGTGAAACAACTCAGTCGATTTCCATCCCACGGCCTGGTGTTAGGGGAGTCTTTAATTACATTTACATTATTAGAATAATGATTGTCAATGTAGATCTTCTGCCCTGACGGTGCTTTGGCCAAAGCGAAACCTGAATTCGCAGCCCCCGACGAGTAAGTAGATTTGCAGTTTCGTGGGTAATTCATCAACATAATCACATGCACATTACCTTGGCTCACTAGTATAGTATTTTCTTGACTGGAAGTTTAGTTTCCAACTTTGACTGGTTTATGTTCGTGATGTCTGATCAGTTTCCGAGCCACTGGCAGGCGGGATAACGAGTCAATACGGCCGGCCGGCCGCTGCGACGGGCCTGATCGGGCTCCAAGCCACTGGCCAGAATAACAAGCGTTTTGTGTGTTTAGAACTCAAAAAATCACAAGTCTAAACAACACAGGTTCTCCTGTCTGTATCTCACGGAAAATATTTCGAATTTATCTCCGAACAAGCCCCAAACTCCTGCTACGGACCATATTGGCCTGCCGAACTTTGTAGGCCGGTGTGCCCAAATACCTATAAATCCGTAACAGCGAAATAAAACAACACGTTTTCATAAGTACTTAGTGCATTTTTAAGGGTTTTACATCGAAGTTTGATGATCTATTGATGTTAAACGATGAAGTCAAGCCATAAGCTGACACCAGTAACCCGTGTTGTGGACTGCTGAACAGACTGCGTGTGAAACCAATTACGTCATTGGATAATTTCAACACCTTCGTCTGTCGTTAGGTGTCAGGTAACGCAACCGTACTAGGCGTTATGGAGTAGAACTACTCGATCTAAATTGATAAAAATTAGGTTGTTTTTTGGGTGGCATTCTCCTTTAAATGAGCACGCGCAACAATCGCATGTTCAGCAAAGGGCATTGCATCGACATTTATACGCTATGAAAAATAAGACACATAATTTCCATAAAAACGATATTTTAATTCAGTGGAAATTTTCTGTCGTGTTCTTCCACTTGTAAATCAGCGATCTCCAATTTGAATGTGGGTATCGTGTCGTCGGGATCCTTTGACTTGAGCATTATACTCAGTTACTATTGGTAACCTACTTTAGCAGACGATATTTTCCCGGTGGAAGCTCAGCGTGATAAAATGTGTAGTGAGCTATAATAGTTGCTAAACCTCAATTTATAGATTCACTTTATTTCTATTTTGTTTAGATTTTGAGTAAACGCATTAAGGTAGATCGATTCATTGCAATGTTTCTCGTTCAGTATGCGGTATAATCGGGCGAAAATTCTCCAAAATCCACTCGGGCTCTAGATAACGGGGGTTAACGACTTCGCCATGTAATACTCTATATTTATTATTATGAACCAGTCAGCAACGTATTCTGGTAACCTCGGCAGGGGTTATGACTTTTTTGCCACAATATCTCATGCTCAATTCTTTGTTCTTTTATAATGTCGTTTTAATATGTATTCTTGCACTCACTTATCGGGACATTGGTCCGCGTTCTTAAAGCAACTCAAGCCAGTATAACTACAAGTCTATCGAGCACCTACATGTAAGTCCTAGTGTCAAGTGACTGATACACTTTTGATGTTCGCATAGACAAGCCTATGATAAGATATCTAGCATGTACCAGGCTAGACCCAGGTTATAGACGACACTGATCGAGACCTGCCTACGACTTTCATACTTATATTTTAGCGACTCTTGAAATCATCTGCAGTGGCTATCAGTAACTTTGCATCTTCTGACCCACCTGCATAAAGTGTCTTCCATATTGATCCCGTGCATGTAAATCGCAAACAAGCGCGTGCGGAAAGTCGTCTGCCAAGGGTATACCTGGGCAACAGCGATCCTAGCGGCCGAATATCGAAGACCACAGGAGTTTAATCAGAGCATATAATACTTTACTGAATGTGGTATGCTCAGAAGCAGTTCACCTTTTCCTGTTCAGGGGCAGATCCAGAATTTTGAGTTGGGGGGCAGGGCAGAGTATTAGCCAGGACTTTGCCCCTCAGACATTCGAACCCCCGAACTGCCCAATGGAATCTTGGAGAATTTTAGGAGGGGCCATGGCCCCCTCTACATCTGCCAATGCTGTTACTTGTCAGGATAAAAAACATAGATTAAAATGTTGGTCTTTGAAAATAACAAACAACCGTCATTTAAGGCATTAACTAAATCGCAAAAACGTACATCAAACTGCACAATTTGAGGACCCACGACGCCGCGACGCTAAGTTATGAGCGGTCCAATCAACCCCAAATCCACCTAAAGCCTATGTAAAGCACAACTGAGGCCCTTAGCCTCATGAAATATTTAGATTTCTTTTAGGTTTGACGTGCCTGATTTAGTTTTTCCTGAACCCTCAGCTTTCTTAGGCCCATAGTATGCTTGAAGAACAAAGCCTATCAAGGCCTCTAGTAAATATGACTGTTTGATGTTTATCGGGACTATAGAATTTCATTTTGTTCACACCAAATCAACCGATCTAATGATTTCACCTCAGCTTAGTAACCTAATCAGATAAGCAGTGTGAACCATTAAGTCTGTTCCAATGTGTACAAACAGTCGTTTATTCAAGACATTATTTCGCCATTTCTCACAAGTGTGTGTCATGAATAGATCTATTTTCAAAATAAACAATTTAACTGATAAGCAGAAGGCAACGTATATTCAACTCCATTTAGACTATATTTAGCGACGCTTTCATACTCTATTATTGGTCAATTATTTCGCGACACGGTATTTCATACAATTTGAATGGGAGACTGGGCACGGACCATTGTCACCATAAATTATCAATACACTCGATAGATTCTCCGTTGCCAATGACTCCTCCGGGGCTCACAGGCTTCTAGTATCATGAAGTGGAAGTCGAACGGGTTGGAGTGAGGCAAGTCTGAGCAGTGATTCGCGCTATCAAAAGCACAAGAGACTTGAACAACAGTATTTTGAATAACACGTACGAAACACGAAACAGTACAGGTAGGTTTAACAACTTCATTCCACAAATACCCCGGTATGTCGATGTTTTGAGCTCTGATGGCCAAAAACAAACATTAATGCCTGACAGATCCATGTGTACGGACATGAACTAACATGATGTTTAGGTTATATAGGACCAAGGGACTATGGAAATGTCGGTACATCCTCACAATAAAAAACTCAAGAAGGCTTCTAAAGTTTGATTCTTGACTTGAATATGCCAATCTGGCGTTGATTGAGTAAAATTTATCAAAAAGAAAAGTACAATCATATCAAAACATCAGAAAAATCACATGACCCAATATAAAAGTTCAAGATGAAATCTCGAAAACGTTTTTACATGTTTTCATTTCCTTTTCGTTTCATGCAAAGTTTCATCGTTTCAGTAGAACAGTGCACAAAGCACAGCATCTGAAAGTCTCGTGTGAATACGATTTCTGAGATGAAGTTAATAAATACTGGACATTTTTTTCTAATCTCCTACACGTTCGTAACCATAAAATGTACCTGTGAGTGACCCTCACAATCCTCTGAACTGTGGGTATAACACCTCTCTTGTTTTTTCCGTCTTCTCTGAGAAGCTTCAACGAGAGCAGATTCAAATCTTTCTAATAACTCGAAGTATGTGTAATGATGTCTGATTAGTATTTGACATGAAGTCTGTGACTTGAAACATTAATTCCCCACGACTACTATTTTGATGGAGGACTAGAGCCGAGCGTTATCAAGACCCTATTTAATATCACACACAGACAGGCAGTTGCCAGCTTCACACGTGTATGTTTAGATACAACAGCCTTGTTACAGTCAACATGTCACAGGGTAGATGTACCATTGACAATTTCTTCTGGGCATTTCTTCAATCAATTAGCGAGAACACGTCGCTTGTTTGATTTGGTGAAAAACAATCGCCTGTGTATCTTACACTTTTACAGGTTCAAGACCTCCGCTATGTTTACGGTAACGTACAACGACATGCTTCGGCGAGACATTCGCTATGTGTACTTTGGCACACCGATCGACATGAAATACCGTCACTCTAGCGACTATCCAACGTTCGCAGAGTTAAAGCGACAAGAGGACGACACTGAAATGAAACGTGCTGTCCTAAAGGCGGCCGCGAAGGCTTACAAACCCGCGGAGTTGCCGTATGCGCCCGCATTCAGAACGGTGACAAGAGCGGAAGCAGATGAAATTGCAAAGCGCTTGTACAGTCGGGGTACGTTATGTCGTACAGGGATGCCACAGGAGGCGAAAAAGAAAGAATCTCTATCATCGAAGGAGAAAAAGTCGAAGTCTGCCAAACAAAAGGAACACTCGGAACGCTTGTCAGCCCTCAGCACGCTATCGAGCAAAGTTCGTGCAGCTCAATATGATGAAACCATGGGACTTTTGAACTCTGAAGTTTGCGGTCCAAAGAAGACCGCCTACGGTTTGAACGCGGTAGTAGCAGTCTAGTCACTGCAACAACCTAAATTTTGAACCACGGCAACTTTCATGGGTAAAATGTTTTCAATTCTGTGGGAGAATTGTGCTAACGGCCTAGCTTGAAGCTTGTCGAAAACTTCTGTGTTTCGTTGCATTACGTGCCACGGCTCAAATTCTCCTGCTAAATCTTAGGCAACTGTCTCACATTTCCCGTTACGCCGATAATCGGTTAATACGTTTTATCTTCCTACATATGTTACGAGGGTACATGTTATAAAATTCGCAATACTTAAGTATCGAGAGTGGACGTTACGGAACAAAGTCGGGGCTCCAGGTAATCTTCCGCTTCGGCCTAAGTCGGGAGTATCTAGTGGCAGAAGAAAAAAAGAAAAACACCAATGTTTTGTACAATCAGAAATTTGTCCAACGATCTTTACGATATTTGTTATAACTACGCAAGCTATCCAGGACATGTTGAAAAACGTGACTATGGCAGTAAAGGTCGATAAACATATCAAAAGCGACGGTTTTCTACACCTTTTTATTTTTTGGTTAAAATGTTGCTGTGTTGAAATGTGTCAACTAATTTACACTCTTGGAGTTTTGCATTTTGTGTGCTATTTTCTACAGGTGAATGGAATTTCTAAAGCTAGTCCTAACACCTACTTCTCACATCACCAAACGTTGTCACTGTATGTGTTCACCTGGTTTCACTGATATTTTGACTGGTGGACAAGGATAAAACTTTTAATAAACTGCACTAAAAATATCACTTGTCAAAATAGAACAAACGTTTACCATAGATCTGTTAGCTTACCAATGTGATACTTTAATCTGACTAATTGCTCAATCATATTTTAGCATCATGTAAATATGAAATTAATCAATAAAAATCTTTTCATGAATCCTGTTTTTTGGAGCAAAATGAAACATTAAGATGAAAGAAACACCAGTAGCGCCACCTGTCACAAAGAGCTTTGTATTGGAACACCTCAGTTACACAGACAGCCTGCTTGTTCATTTTAAGTTTGCATAAACATGAACGTCTTAAAGGGGAAGGCAGCCAGTTTTACAGTAATTTTTGTTTTAATTGCTATTTTCTAATTATCATAGATAAATTTTCAAGTTAAACTAGCATTAAACCTAGCTAATGTGCATTCTGTCCTAAAGGAGTTATGATTTAGGCCACTAGCTATTTTAAAATTGAGGTCAAACTGTTCCTTACTCCGTTTTGAAGTGACCTCTGAGAGCTTGGGAAGAACAGACAGCTTTTTCAAGAGGAAGCTCGTGCAATTTCAGGTGATGGCGTTGCTCTAAAGAAATAACAAATTGACACCCCTTTCCTGGCTCAGAACAATTTGATCTCAACTTTAAAATGGTAAGTGATCTAAAACAGTGGTGACAGTTCAAACATATGGGATACACCTACTTCCTGACCTTAAGTCACTACAGTCACATGGCTGTAGGTCACTGCACTGCATATTACAAAGAATGGAAATACCAAGGGTATAGCATCAATCTTCATAACAAATTAAGCAGGTTGCTTCATGATCTCTGTGTACATGTCCCATTTGTAATTCTAAAGTAACAATTATTTGCCGCACACCTGACAAATATGCAGCACTTAGCCACAATGTGAACAGGACAGTGTTGCATAATAGACACCAACAAGCCAACTCCGAGGAATCCTGTCGTCCAATGGAAATCAGTGGAACAGAGCTCATACAGTACACTGTTCAAGAGCACCCGGCGCTTGCATCCTGGTACACAATGATTCCTAGGCATACCAATAACACTCGTAGAATGGTAAATAATGATCTAATTTATAACGAGTTGTTGCACACACATCTGATGTGTTCAACACAGCCCCAGAAAGTCACATGGTCAACACTATGATTGCCCTTGTAACACATCTTAATGCTATACCATCTTGTTTTCCCATTTGCTGAAAGGTATCAGTGAGAATATCTTAATTGTGACTTGTAGTGCAACTTATTCAGGTGACAACACTCTCCTCAATACCTGAGGGAATTGTGCAGCGCCATCTATGGCACAACATAAATAAATACAAAACAACTGCATAACAACAAAAACCAATTGGCATAGCCAATTATTTTAATACTGATTTTCCAATGGACTGAATAATTTCTCAACCACATAACAAACAAAGTCTGAAAAATGTGTCCACTTCACGACTGCCCAGTAACAAATTGTCTGACTCCTCGACTATTGTCAAGTCACACAGGTCTGACTACTAGACCATTACCTAACTAGTCACATGCCTACTTGCCAGTCTGTTTATTAATAACATCCTGCAGGTATGCACTCCCGTCTCCCTTCATCAGTTCAGACACAATATCGTGAAACTTAAGCTGATGTGCAAGGTTGTACCGTGTCACCGTGTCTTTACAGTAGTCCAGTAACTTGCGCATGTTAAGCACCATCTGATTGGTCGGATTCTTCTCATGTAGAAACCTGCAAGAATTCATCATAATATGCTGAGGAAATCTGTTGTACCCTCAAAGACACAGGACGATGATGAACAGTTGATAAAAAAAATATGAGCACAGCCCCAGAAATCGCTTTCGCATTACATACAGGTTCGTATTCACTCCCTTGCACACATTCACATGCATGATAGAGTTCAGAGGAAAAGGAGACACCTTTATGCAATGGTCGAATGTCAGCCAGTGAAGCCAGGATTTGAAGCCAGGTCTCCCACGTAGGAGTTGGGAGCTCTAATCACTGTGCCACACTGTCTCCTCCACACTGAACAGTTAATCATGTACACGTGGGTGTCTGAGTGCACGCGTATGTCTACGTGTGTATTGCATGTACACATTCTGTCTTACCAACCCCTGTGACACACAAACAGCCATGACAGGTTTGGATTTAAAGAAATGGCAAGTCTTGAAGAAGCAATCTAGGTCTGAAGATGGGGCGAGTTAGGACTTCTAGTTTTCCTTAAGTCACACTTGGAAACCTGTTAGGCAGTGTTACACCTTAAACTGCCTTAGATTAGTTGCATATATTTGGACCTCAGGAATGCAGTTTTCCTTTAAAAGTGTTATTTTGTGAAAAGTAATGAAAAATCCTGATTATGACAAAAAAGCGGTTCAGTAATCAATCCACCAAGACCAGTCAATAATAATTCATGGAAGCCCTCAATTGGCCACAATGCTAACAATATGCTTATGGTTCCTACTAGGCTCTTATAGAGACATCTATGGGGTAGAATAAGAACTACGGTCAATAATACAACATACACTTAAGGTTCTTACTTGTCTGACACTTCAGAGAAGACTGCTGACGTCAGCTGAACACGTCCTCTCAGCTCTTGCAGGTACTTGATGTCGCCAGAGACAACCATTTGCTGATAGATGGCGCTAGGCCAGTCACTGTGCCTGTGATAGGCCTCCGCAACAATGTATGCCTGTTGGATAGTGACAGATAAGTTTCAACCAAGTTACTACAGTTGCAGCTACCACTGCTACCATGGTAACACTAGTAACAACTAGTTGATTTAAGTTATAGCAACCCAGAGCATTGACATGCACTCAACCTGTTCATCGCATACAGTGCAGAAACAAGGAATGATAACTAATATAAACAATCCCACTAAACTAGCAATGCAAGTAAATGCAAAATAGCCTCCAGGGGGAGCAAGGCACACCAGAAATACTATCTTCAAATAGAACACAAATATGCAGGAAAATGCAAAAAAAATAAAATTGCCACTAGAGGGCGCAACGGCAGTTGGATCCATCTGAATGTCATCATCATCTGTTGTCATGTTCTAGAAACACAACGGTCATTTTTAACAAAAGGTCCTGCAAAAGGTTTTGGAGATAAAGCTCCGGAGGATAAAAAAACTGCCACTAGAGGGTGCCACAGAAGTTGAAGCTATCTGAAAAACATCATCAGCTGTGCTCTTCCCAATAGAAACATATTCCAATTTTCATAATGATCCATACAGTGGTTTGTCGGATAAGATGGACACCAAAACAGTACAAAATAGAAAAATGGCCACTAGGTGGCATACAATACATTAAATCTATTTGCAAATGGGAAGGTGTTATAAGTGGTTCTTTATAAAAATTCATAAAAAATGTCAAGGAACTCTGAAGATACAGAGGAAAACAGAAGAATATAAAATTGCTACTAGAGGACAGACTGGTAGTTGGATCCATCCAAAAATTCGCTCACGGTGCCAAATCCATGATAGGAATTTCACAAACATCCATCAA
>NMRA01000244.1:15101-29459 GCA_002633005.1 Phoronis australis
AACCACTGTGACACATACAGACGTGACAAGTTTGGATTTAAAGAAATGGCAAGTCTTGAAGAAGCAATCTAGGTCTGAAGATGGGGCGAGTTAGGACTTCTAGTTTTCCTTAAGTCATACATGGAAACCAGTGTTACAGTGTTACAGGCAGTGTTACACCTTAAACTGCCTTAGATTAGTCGCATATATTTGGACCTCAGGAATGCAGTTTTCCTTTAAAAGTGTTATTTTGTGAAAAGTTAAGTAATGAAAAATCCTGATTATGACAAAAAAGCAGTTCAGTAATCAATCCACCAAGACCAGTCAATAATAATTCATGGAAGTCCTCGATTGGCCACAATGCTAACAATATGCTTATGGTTCCTACTAGGCTCTTATAGAGACATCTATGGGGTAGAATAAGAACTACGGTCAATAATACAACATACACTTACTTGTCTGACACTTCAGAGAACACTGCTGATGTCAGCTGAACACGGCCTCTCAGCTCTTGCAGGTACTTGATGTCGCCAGAGACAACCATCTGCTGATAGATGGCGCTAGCCCAGTCACTGTGCCTGTGATAGGCCTCCGCAACAATGTATGCCTGTTGGATAGTGACAGATAAGTTTCAACCAAGTTACTACAGTTGCAGCTACCACTGCTACCATGGTAACACTAGTAACAACTAGTTGATTTAAGTTATAACAACCCAGAGCATTGACATGCACTCAATGTGTTCATCGCATACAGTGCAGAAACAAGGAATGATAATTTAAATATAAACATTCCCACTAAACTAGCAATGCAAGTAAATGCAAAATAGCCTCTAGGGGGAGCAAAGCACACTAGAAATACTACCTTCAAATGGAACACAAATATGCAGGAAAATGCAAAAAAATAAAATTGCCACTAGAGGGCGCAACGGTAGTTGGATCCATCTGAATGTCATCATCATCTATTGTCATGTTCTAGAAACACAACGGTCATTTTTAACAAAAGGTCCTGTAAGAGGTTTTGGAGATAAAGCTAAGGAAGATAAAAAACTGCCACTACAGGGTGCCATAGAAGTTGAAGGTATCTGAAAACCATCATCAGCTGTGCCCTTCCCAATAGAAACATATTCCAATTTTCATAATGATCGATACAGTGGTTTGTCGGATAACAAGATGGACACAAAAACAGTACAAAATAGAAAAATTGGCCACTAGGTGGCATACAATACATTAAATCTATTTGCAAGTGGGAAGGTGTTATAATTGGTTCTTTATAAAAATTCATAAAAAAATGTCAAGGAACTCTGAAGATACAGAGGAAAACAGAAGAATATAAAATTGCTACTAGAGGACAGACTGGTAGTTGGATCCATCCAAAAATTCGCTCAAGGTGCCAAATCCATGATAGGAACTTCACAAACATCCATCAAGGGATTTTGGAGATGCAGTAGACAAATGCAGGATGTATGTATGAAAAGGGATAAGAGCATAATGCATGCACAGATAATTATTTTGGTGCATGAAAACTAACAGTGACAATAGTGCAGACGTCCTATAAACCAAGAGTCATTATCATAATTATAATCACGGCAGAAAATAAATATTAATAGAATTCTAGTATTTAGTATTTAGCAATTTGGATAGATTATGCCAAATTGGATTGACTAACGTCAAGAACATATTTTTAATACATTAACCACTTGAAACAATAACTTTTAATATAATTGTATAGCCTTTTATACATATGTATGTGTGTGACTGTGTATGTTTTTCTTCACATACATATACATTAAGTTTGTTAAAGACACGACTAGACTTTTTGTTAACGAGCTTGATGCTAGTACGTTCGTAATTTCAGAAAATTTTCCTTTCTTCTAGTGTGCAGGAATGAAGTAACAAACCAAAAGATAACATATAAACAAAAGCTGTAGCTATATTTCGTGACTTCAAGTCACATCATCAGGCAATGAGTGGAATGAAAATATACAGACTGAAATAAACAGTGAAATACACGTGACAACATACAGGTCTTGTTGCGTCTTTATATATATACATATACATTTACATAAACGTAGCCTTACTTCATAAAACTTGGAATGATGAGTGATAAATGAGGTCACTTGAGGAGGAGTGAGGTTGATGACGAGAATGGCCATTGGTAACAGCTGTGTCTGTAATGCGACCAGGCGTGCCTGCTTCACACAGTTCTGAGCATGGCGAAGACACTCTTCTTTCACGTAACTTTCTGCCGCGTCGGAGAAGTATTGTACAATATTATGTAGTGTAGTCATACATGATGACTCTGCAATTATACAGCAAGAATTTACAGACCATACTAAAACTTTAGAGCGATTCTTGTGAAACAGGTTGAAAGATTTGCTTATTAATAAGCTAACTTCTTTTCCAATACAGGCAGGGACAAATTTTGCAGATGGTCAATTTTGTGAATTGAGCTTATGCTGATGTTGAACAACACAGCTAGTATTTTTGGCATTTTCCCCGACACTCGTAGCATTTATTGTACAGAAGCATGAGAAGGCGTGAAATGATGTCTACGAAGATGACTGCGGAGTTGAGCCAACACAATGGTGTTTAATTAATAGAAACAAAGTCTTACAGCTACGTAACATGAATTAAGCACTTTTGCGGTAGGTTCAGGAAATGACCCCATCATTATCTACACACAATTCCATGCGCCTTTCCAAACTGAAAAAGACGCGCTGGGTTATGGAATACATCTGTTGAGAATGAAATCGACATACTGCAAAAAACGCTGACAACTAGCATATGACAACTCTTTGCTGCATGTACTACAGCGTTGTTTGGCAATAGAATTGTGACGATTGATGCAAAGTTTAGGGTGCCTAGCTACAGTAGAAAAAACAACAAAAGTTTGGGACCCTATTCAAGAGAATCACCCTTTAGAAATGACACAGTACTATCACTCACAGAAATAAATGAATTCTAAACCAGATTTCATTGGCAGCAAATTTGATGGCAAGTCACAAAAAATTCGCTTCAAACTTTTACTAAGAAAACCCTTTTGAGGCGTTCAAGTTCAGGCAGGTTAAGACTACATCCTCCAACCTATTACCTTAAGGTAACTGAGTGCCTTTGTTACAAAGGATTGAACTTTTTAAACACCTTTTTCAAAAAGTATTAATAATAGTCCCCTAAACCATAAGTCCTTGATGAATACAAAATCATATGAGCATAGATGCTCATAACCATGTGACTGAATTTTTTCTCAAAAATGCTGATTTTTTAGATCCCTGTAATTTCCAGAAACACTTTTTCACAAGAAACATGCACTCTGTTTTTTATTCTCTTAGCTATGTGGAACTTTATTTTAAGACCTTTTAGACAGAGAAATCTGCAGTCAAAAATGAAGATTACGTGAAAAAAACAACTTCAATTTTAACAACTGAACTCTCAGGCTAAAAGACTTAAAAGAAAATCCCAGACAATCGTGTTTTTGGACCTAATAGAATAGCGAAAATGAGCAGCTTTATTGTGAAAAAATTTGTTTGTGGAAAAATGTGATTTATGTGAAGAAACAGGTTTAGAAAAAAAGCAAAAATGTGATTACAAACTAGTGGACATTGCTTTCGTTCACTTAAGATTTTGTGACTATCAAGGATTTTATTACTTTTATGGGCTAGTAATAAGTTATTAACAATTTTATCCTGGCCTAAATGAACGACATTTTCACTCTCACTTGCCAACACATTACCTAAAGGCCTGGCAGCGAGTGCCTTCAAGTGCCTGAATGCCTCTTCCTCCAATAACTGGGCAATCTCACGGTACATGGTGAAGTGTAATGACACCATCGTGTATGTGTCAGTGTCACCAGGGTAACGCTTCAGGTACTCCAAGATGGCTAATTTAAGGCGGTCCTCCTACCGAGCACAAACAGTTAGACAGAAGATCAATCAAACACCGTCTTAGATGAATACAAAATCGATTCTTGGACATACAAAAAAATTTGCTCACACTAACGAAGCCTCAATTCTGTAAACACTAGCAGGGCTCTACCTAAATATTTTCTTCCACAACAATTGCACAGTACTGATAATATGATAATTCCAAATGTGTATAATTATATTGAAGTCTATGTTAAAGTTCAACATAACTAACTGAAATTAAATGTGTTTAATTCCACCACAGCCTTCACACTCACCTTCTCGATCCCCTTCCTGAAGAGTAGTTCAAACTGATGATTCTGTTTAAGTGTGTCGAATATGTAGGTCATCTCACTAAAGCGACCAACACCGGTCAGGAGGCGAATCTGCAGTAAATGTTTAACAGTGCAGCTGCACAAAGCACAGTATTGTAACGCATGTCAATGCACAACTACACAGGTCCCAAAAACAGTTTTGCTGAAGGTTGACTAGCTTTGCTGATGTAACATTGAAAATCGTGAAGAGAATTAAAAGAAAACTTGCTGAAATTGTTTGAAGTAAATATAAAAAATTGGAAAACAGATCAAGAAGATGTCCCCATCCACACCTTTGCCTTTGCGAGCTGCCACGAACAGCTTAAACAATAGTCCATGTTGAAACAAAAGAGCACTGAATAAACTGTCCTGGCAAACATCAAGAGTCACCTTGGCTGAATGCACCTTGCTTTAGTTATTCTACCTGATTAATATATAGATTGGCTTACAAAGCAGACCAGATTGATCTGGTCAAAAGTTCAGTTGGCATTGGAAATAGAAAAATTTTAATACAATTCTGAATCATTTTACAAAATCATCTAGACTTCCCAGTATGCACACAAAATTCTTCTTGCTCAGGATTTTCATCTTGAATGCAAATTCCCCTCTCTGGGGCTACTTTTTACGTCTTGCGGACATATGTGTTAGCTCAAGGACAGACTAACCATGCTCTAGAACATCATTCCAAAATAGGCAGACGGAGAAAGTCAAAAGTTAACAAGACTGCCATTCTCAAAAGCTTGTCAAGAATTCAAGAGGTTTGTTGAACGGTTGCTACAATGAGGGTGAACCTCAACAACTTCATTTAGGTATGACAGGTGGTACTGGTCTGATATAACGTGCCCGAATTGTGAGAACCAGTCGTCTCCACTAGATAACGGGCATCAAACTGGTTCTCAAAACACGGGCACACTATATCAGACTATTGCCATGACAGATTGTAGGAGAGTTTTCAGGTCACAGTGAATGTACAGGTCAACAAAAATAAACAATACATGGAAGTATTTATAGGGCAGTCTCCTATTACGGTACTGTATGATATTCTACAAGCATGAATGGTAATAGACATTTTTATTAAAAACATTGGGCTGGTGTTTTGTGATTACGCTCCTTAGACCTCTCAAAAGACAGGCAAGATTAGGTAATAAACGTATACAGGTATAGCGGTTGGAATGAGAAGCAGCCTTCATGTATTTTGACTACATAAAAAGTCAAACAAGATGGCCTATTGCAGCTGCAGATTTCATTGAGTACCACATGACAGTTGACCAGCACTGATGGGCATACAACATCAATTATCACAAAAATGTCAATTTGTTCAGACAGAAAATAAGCAGATGAGAACTATCACCAATTCATGAGATAAACAAATGAAAATTTTTTTGTTCTAGTATTTCGTCGATTTTACACATGAAGAAATTATTTGAAACCTACCACTAAATAACACTTTTTCCTGTCTACATAATGTCAGTGACACAGCTACATAAGACTAAGGCCACAGTTGATTAAAAGCAGACAAAACACGTCTGTGATAAGAAATGACACATTATCGAATACAGGATTGGACTGCAATTTGGATATTATAAAATTAACATAAAAGCTGGGTGAATAAGTAACTCGCTTGTCTAGTTTCTAAGTGTTTTGAAAAAGGACATTTTAGACAACTATTCAACTGCAGCTTCAGTGTTGATGCTGACACTCTTATCTCCTAAACAAAATGTAGGAGAAAGTATAAGACGTACACGAAGGTTATCTCAGTTGGCTTACTGAATAAATTACACGTATGTGGTCTCACTATAATGTTGATACCAAAGGCTATGGATGTCAGATAGATACTCTACATTGTTGTCAGAGCTTGCCAGCCTACACAAACACTTGTGTATGACGTTATGCACTGGAGAAGCGAGGCACAGTCGATTTTATAGTCACTGTGGTTGTGAGACGTACCCTATTTGGACGTCAGCACGAGCTGGACCTACCATTAGAGGGAACTCCTCTGCTTGACCCAAATTGACGGTACACAGCCTGGCAGCTCGGAGTATGTTGGAGATACCTTCCATGTTGCACGCTTGAGTGTAACACTCATGAGCACAAATCAAAAGTTCCACTTGAGTTGAGAACACTTAAATGGGAAACAACATGTTTACTTAATTACAAGTCAATTAGTAACAAATGAAAACATGTCACCAATAATCACAGTTGCTCTATTAATTAGCACTACATCAAATATCAACAAGAGTGTTTCAAATGTCACAACTGATATCTAACAAAAGCTGGATTATCAGTCGCATGTCCAAATACATTGTAGACTGCCTGGATATATTTACTGTGAACATTGAAGATTGTGAGAATTCTATAACTTCACATGTGACAGAAATTGTGATCAAAGCACATACATTTTACATCAATGAGAAAGTAGTAAACACTGAATTAACGTAATCACAAATTCTTTCATGATCACTCACCAGCGTGTGATTGGTCAGAATCAGGTGAGAGAGCGGCTGCAGCATCGACAAGTCGTGCGCCAAGTAAAGATGCATCACAACACAGTTTGATGAGACTAGACAGGTCATGCTTACTGTCTGCGCTGGTTGGGTTATAGACTAGCTCTTGTGAGGGCGACTCTCCTTTATGAACATCTGAAGAGGGTGAAGATGCCAGGTATATGATAGAGAAAGACAGGGGTGGAGCCATGCTCCTAGTTGGAGTTTTACATAAAAATTGCTGATTGTTACTCGGCAAATCACATTACGCACACAAATTTTGTTATCATATAAAAAGTGACTTGATAATGGGTATTATATTTCATCCAGGGGAAGTACTATAAAAGACATTAATTCCATAATTCAAAACTTGTGGGCAAATCCATTAAAATCATCACTTCAGCTATAAGTTAAATTAATTTAGTGATAAAGATTACACTGTATTCAATGATAATAAAAACGATACGTTCGGGAGGAAAACATGCGTGAGAGCTGACAATATATACAATACACTTCACACAGCTGAGAGTCAATGACAAGTTGTTACTTCTGTTTAACTACAGATGGAGTAACTTTCATCTTACCATGAAGTTGATGACCTGTGAGCACCTCCAGTGACCGAATGATACACTCGGCAACAAAGCCTGCCACTTCATCCACTGGTAATGAGCTTGACTCAACCAGTGCTTGAGCCAGTGAATACTTGACATGGTACGTGGTGGTCAGCAGCTGACGTAGGACTGTGTACAATGGCTCCCCAATAAGATGGCAGTACTCAAGGTCCAGGAGCTGGCCAATAGAAAGATGGTTAACAAAACCAGTGGGTACTGCCATCTTGTGGCAGACAATATATTCATTCAAATAAGCCTAACAGATGGCTGTTGTGGTTGTTGACATCACAGCCAGAATCAACAATTAACAGATGAAGTAATTGATCAAAGTTTGTCTGAAATTTTTTTGAAATATGATTGACACAGTCGAACGTACAGGAGCGGCAGTTTGTGTTAGTTTCTAATAAAAATTCACAAAGTATGAAGACAAAACTCTAGGGAACTGGTGACAAAGAAAAGATGTCTTGAACAGATTTGTTAATAAATAACTTACTGTGTCCCACTTGAGAATTGAGATTTAACAGCTTCACTTCATTCCAACAAAGCTATGAATCATTTTTTGCCTAAATTCTGTTCAGTGCTAGACAACAGTTGGGTTACATCAATGTGTAATTTTTTTGTTAGCAAAATAGCAAGACACATCCAACTGTACGGAGAAGAAAACATCATACTGCAATCAACAAACTTTTAAACAGCAGAAGCAGACAATAAGTGCAGACACTCAAAACCACTTAATCACATCTGAGCCATAGCATAGTACTTTACTATTACAGTTGTTCCAAGGCCACCTATGGAACTCTACTTAGGAAACTGTTAAACATGAACTATTTGATATTGTCAAGAGAATAACCTCAACAGCTTTCTGAAAACCATAGGCTTGTGGAGTTACTGCTGGAAAGTCCAAATGTATGAGTGAAGGCTTTATTCTCCTCTCTTGTGTTGTTAATTTCTATTCCTTTGTTGAAATAAATAGTTTCATATTAATTAAAAAACTCAGCCATACCTGTGAAACCTTGTACAGGGTGACTATCCTAGAACAGCATCGTTGCCCCAGGCAACAGTGCTGCTGCAGTCTCTCCATGGTAGCGATAACGTCACTAGAGTCCAGCACCATCTGCTCAGGAGGGGCGGCCATACTGAGAATACTGGCAGCTGTAACAGTCATGGTGGTCACAGTTCAAACAACAAGACAAGTGAGGTGTTCATAGTGAAAAGCTTGTGTAAAAGATGTCAGGCATGAGACATAAAGACCCTCATCAACATTGAGGTGCTATAGTGTATTGAGGTGCTGTACTGTACTGAGGTGCTGTACTGTACTGAGGTGCTGTGCTGTATTGAAGTTCTGTACTGTATTGAGAAACTGTACTGTATTGAGGTGCTGTACTGCATTGAGGTGCTGTACGGTATTGAGATGCTGTACTGTATTGAGGTCAGTGCTGTACTGTATTGAGGTGCTGTACTGTATTGAGGTGCTGTACTGTATTGAGGTGCTGTAGTGTATTGAGGTCAGTGCTGTACTGTAGTGAGGCGCTGTACTGTAGTGAGGTGTTGTACTGTATTGAGGTGTTGTACTGTATTGAGGTGCTATACTGTATTGAGCGCTGTTTCTCTGAAAATTGACAATCAATTGGAACATCTCATTTTCAAGAATGGGGAGTGTGAGATGATTCAATGTACTAATTTTGTGACATCTTACAAAAAGTCAAGTTCTGAAATATTTACTTCCCATTTTTTATAGCCACTGTCATATTATGATGCGAATGGAGCTCACAGGAAATATGCTGCGATTAACTTACAGCTAATTGTGCGAGAAAGGCCTGGCAACAGCTTGCTCAGTTTACGCCCCCTTCGAGGGGGGTCATGGACCAATAACCTCTTCATGTCCTCATCAATGGTGTCTGGTGTTTCCACTTCAGAGGCTAACCGGATACATGTCTGTACGAAACAACATACAATCGCTACTATACCAAACAAAATTAATTCTTGACACATTGACAGAAGACTGGCTGAGTGATGTGAAAACAGACATTTTTAATAACACAGAAACAGCCATTAAGAAAAAGTGGAATCACAACAGCATGGTAACCAAGGTTTGATAATTTGTAGTTAGGACTACTTCAGACTGAGCCAGGAACCAACGAAACAAACGATTAAATATTCAAAATGCACGATGTGGCTCTAACTTCAATTATCTTCATTCAGTTCTTCGTGGGTTTACATTGTGGTAACAACAAGAACATCTTTATGGGGTAATGGCCGGATATAACGTGCCTGAATTTCGAGAACCAGTTTTCTCCACTGAATAACAGCCAACAAACTGGTTCTCAAAATACAGGCACATTACATCCGACTATTGCCTCTTCATGGTTAACTTCTCTGAGAAAGAAATATTAAAAGTAATGCAGTGTGGCTCACATTATTTTACACGTTTAACAGCCATCAAACGTGTTCGGAAAAATTGCAAGCAATGTTTCTGTTACCAGGGTTTTCTTGCAACAGATCAAAATCACTGAGCAAAGCAAGTTTACAAACTTATAAGACAGCAAATTGTCGTGAGCATCTGATGCTATCAAAAAGATGGCTGCTTTCTTGTGAGTAAGCTTGCTATGCTCATCAAAATCAGAAAATCATCAAACACAATAATGATCTGATGCCGACTGACCAGTATGATAGCCAAGTCCTGACTGTAATGGTCGAACTGGACAGCCAGTTTACACGCCTCACATATATGACCTTGATCAAGTAGTTGATCCAGGAGGGAATCTAGGCCACGCAGCTCCTGCAGGGCAAAAGAGCAGCGGGTGAATTACCACAAATCATGAAAGGAATTTTAATCAAGTTATGCTTCGGTCTGACACTCGTGGACATCATGTGATATGTTCACATCCTCTGATGTCATGACCCTTAAACCACTGAGTCACCCAAAGAAGCGAACCCCCAAAAATTGTATGAAATTCATTTTTTTTTCTTTTGGAAAGAACAGAGACAGTCGGTGCAAACTGCATCCTTTCATTTGATTCAGTTCTCGGTCGTGAAAAGATTATCTTATGCACTGACTTATTTTAAGTCTACAAATTTCAAAACAAAAGCAATTCCATCACATTAACATACACCCATGGTGTACCACAAAAAGATGTTTTTAGATGCCCCTATGAGGTGCTGCAGCAGTCAAATCCACCAGGAGGCGCTGCAGATTTAGTGCCAACATTTGAAAGGAAAAAATAAAGTAAATTAGTAATAAATGCAGAATTTCTTTTATCTTTTTCTTGGGTCACACTGGGTGTGTGTCAGGCAAACCAGTAAAGTTTCAAGTGCTAAGAATGTTGGTTTTAACTCCAAAAGCTATGAAGACAGTTAAGTGACAAGTCAAGGCTATCCATCCACAGAGTATAACAGACAGCGGAATGAAACTCATAATGATTTGTTCTTGACAATGACATGACATCAACAAGGAAAAGTTACATCCACAGTACACAACGGCATCTCACAGACAACTTGATTTCAATGAAGAACACAGGAAATCAACCAGGCGAGTGGTAAAATATGAGTAAAGAATGACATGATATGACGGAGTATTACTTCATACACATAGAGCCCAAACCGTGAAACATAAATGCCTGCACAAACCCAACACATTAACTACCTTTTCAGTCAGCGTGGTGGTATGGACATATTTTTTCCTGGGCATTTTGCCACAGTGTGTCAGCTCTGTAGCGTTAATCACTGCCTCGTTCACAGCAGGACGGTGGGGTTTACTGCCCGACTGAAATAAATGGTACAATGATTAGGATTCGTAGATCTGCAAATTGACGCCAATGCACCAATACGCAACGCTACGCCTGTGCTGAGAATTAAACGCATGCAACTATGTTGTGAACCATTTGGATGGAACAAAAGAGCAAATGTTTGGAACATCATGCGAGTTAAAATTATCTGCTACAAAACGGTTGGTGTGGTATAGGTTGGCATGTATTGAAAATTAGTTCTAACTAATAAGAAATAATGAACATGTTTAAATTTATATCGCTTAATAAACATCACAGGAAAAATGGACAGTAAATAAACAAAAAATGCACAGCTGAAGAAATGTCAACACCAGGGAGAGCCACCTTCTGTAAGAGAGTCTTATGTGTGAAACACTTGGCAACGAAAAATTATGCTGGTGAAAACATTTTGTTTCAGATATAAGCCCATGGACTGACATACGCTCATACGGCAACGCTATGAGGGATAAGACCGAAGGAGAAATAACAAGTCTCTAGTAAATCCAATTAGACTGTTTTATCTTATCAAACATTAATTAAACAGTTGAGACAATGTACCAATTAGTCAACACCACATTAACACAATTTTCACAAAGGTGTGTTGCATGCTGGGAGTCAAATGCAGGTTAACAAATACAGCTGAAGTAAATTTAAGAATTAGTCGAGAACTGAGACATAGCATCCAAAATTGTGTGCTTTTCATTTTCATATGAATAAACCCAAGACAATAAAATCCACTGACCTCTGACACCTGACCTCTAACCTACCTCCATCCTATCCAATTGAATCTGCAGCTGACACTGCCAGATCAGCAACTGAAGCTCATTCAGCCAATCATCTGAATCACCGATGTCAGGTGTCTTGCTAAGCCAATCAAACGCCAGCTGACAAATGAGCAGCTTCTCTTCATTACTCTGGGCTACTTGACTCATAGACTAAAATGGATATGACAGTGAGATTACACTGATTGTGAATAATATATTAAATGTATTTAAAAAACTTCATCCAAGACAAATGTTTTTTTTTGTAAATGATTGGACAAACTTTGGCTTCTAAGCTGATACTGTATCTGGTGGTCCTCACAAATACCTGCAAATTAAGATGGTTAAGATACACATTCTAGTTGGGCTATGAAGTCCCCAGGCCAGGTCAGGCTACTGTGTAAAGAGTGGACCGTGCAGTAGTGTTAACAGTCTTCTCTGTTCCCAAGTCAGCAAACAAAAAAAAAACTTGCCAATAAGTAAAAAAGCGTGATTGGGGCTGCTCAAATCCAACACATCAGCTGGGAAATGGGATTATACCAATTAATTTGAGAAAATTACATGATTTAATTATTATTTTTTCAATTACAATCACAACACCACAGACAGTGGTTTACTCACTTGGAAGAACTTAGCAGCCATGTCAGGTCTGATCTGGTGCCTTAGGTACACTTCAGAGCAGGATTTCCAAAATTCTGTCCGAACCTCTGGTTCCTTCCACGAACCCGACTTCATAGCAGTATCGAATTCCCACCTCATCTGAACACACATGAATAGGATAAGGCAGGTGCTTCCCAAAACTAACAAACAGTGAAATTATGAGAATTTAACACTGTAATAAAATTACTCAGTTTATTACGATTTCCCTCGATATAACTCCTTAACTTAGGAACAACATCTTTCTCTCAAAAATTTCCATAGTTCTTTATTATTCCAACTAATGCTGTCTTGTGATAGTAAAATCGTCACATACAAATGTAATCTAATCACATTTATTTCCCAATGTATTTCAGATTTTTATATAAACAGTCAACCACAGACCTCATTAATGGTGATGTCATCTCTGGGCAGGCCACAGATGGCAGCACAAGTCCTCGCCTCACTGTACATGTGTTTCTCTTGTAGAAGAGTCAACACATTGGAACATTCCTTGACGCGGGCTTCCTCAGCGCCATCTAGTAGTGAAGCGAAGTGAACACTCACTGCACACGTGTGAGCTATCTGTTGTAATTGGCATAACTTGTTGAAGTCCAGAACTGAAACAGTTACACATGTTGGGAAACAATGAAACAATGGCTACTTATACACCAGAGACACTGATTGGTCAATTGCTAACAAAAGGTAACTGACAGCCTTTGATATGTTTCATCAAAATATTTTCTAAAATGGAAAGTTTTAACCCCTTATAAACAACATATTTTTAGAATTTTGGGTGTCAGAGTATTACTAATTAAATACGTGAAAAAAATTATTGGAATTTGTAGTCATGTGATCACATTTTTTCCGTAAGACTACTTAATGAAGATGGTCATAACTCTCAGAAACTTGAAAATTTTCACTTGAAACTTACAAAATCAATTAATATTCATTTGTTTTTAGTTTAATACTGAAAAGTATCTAAAATTCACTTCCGGGGCTTAGTAGCTTTAGCAATAATTCAAAAATGAAGACTTCAACATCCAGCAACAATTCATGGAATGAGAAATGTTTTTTGAGTCTAATGTAACAATGAATTAAGAAACAGAACTCCAAATTTCGAGGCAAAAATTTTCAGTGTCTTGTGAAAGTTACGACGAACTATGAATTTTTTTCTTACTAGAAAAACAGGGTCAAATAACTACACACCATTCAAACAATGTTTCAAAGGCTTAATATGTTTCCGTGCTCACCAACCACCGACTGTAAAAAATCCGTTTCATCCGTCAGAACTAGGCATTTAGAAAACATTTGAAGGCATGTGACCCTTGCTACTGAAGGCAGATAACCATTTACTCTAAAATCTCAATAAAAACATAATTCAGCCACTCGTCATTCACAATTAAAATTTTTGCTCAAACAGGAAATCATAAAAGCTACAAACCCTCTTGACATGCGAGAACTCGTGCTATGTTACTGTGATCCAGTGCTCGTAACATATCAAGGCGCCAATAGGACGACTCTTCACTTAACAACATGTGACGAATCATCATCGTAGCCATCTTCTGAGTCCATGAAACTTGACTGACAGTCTCCGAGTTCTTAGACAGCTGACACTGTAAAACAGTTCAGGAATCAACTACACTCTGACACGGCAATTACACTAGATTTATTATGGGAAATGCCCTAAATAAAAAAACATGAATGAAATTAAGCTGGAGCATTTTCGCAACGGCCAATACTATTAGCAAGATTCCAGATAAAAATATTTAACTGACAACATAGGCGGATACAGTGGGTTCAAAGGTGTTCAGACCCCCTTTTTCCCTTGATTTTAGAGCTATCAAGTCCTAGAATTTTCAAATTCTTGGATGGACTGCCCATTCTAAAAAAACCCTTGATCCGACCCCCC
>NMRA01000244.1:30062-93989 GCA_002633005.1 Phoronis australis
GTTTTAAAAAATGCTGGATCTGCCCCTGGACACTAATCAAAAAGACAAAGAATAAGATGGTACCAAACTATAAAAGATATTAATCACAATTAGAACTAACACTTTGAAGTTAGTAGAATTCAATTTACCAGATGTGTCGAAGCAGGATGGGCGCACAGACACACATACCTTATACATGGTGTTCTTGAAGAGTTCCAAGAAAGATTGACCACTGTCCATAACTCTGTCTTCAAACTGACTGTAGAAATGAAGGAATGGAAGAAGGGGACTCTCCTGTAATTACGGCATGAGATACACATCTCAACAGTACTCATCTGGAGACTTTGTGTCAGTGTGGCTGATAACTATCGTGGTTATTGAAAATTATATTTAGCAATTGGCAAACGGCATCCATACTTTAATAATCTATTCCGTTCTCCGCCTACATCACTTCCTCTCAATCTCCGCTCTCAATCTCCGCTCTCACTCCTAGAGTTCATTCCATTCTCAGGACTCTTTCACCACTGTGACACATGACAACAACATGTCCATGCTGCACAGTAAATGAGCATCTTACAGCTAATACCCAAATAAATGGATCCAGAAAACCAAGTTATGTTATACCCTCACTGTGTTCATTTCTTGAAATACCATGATATGAACATATTACAGTCAATAGGCAAATCAATGGAGACAATAAACCAAGTTATCTTATACCCTCACTGTGTTCATTTCTTGAAATACCACAATATGAACATATTACAGTCAATAGGCAAATCAATGGAGACAGTATAACACATTAAAACAAATCTATTGAATGTTCATTGTGTTCATGTCTTGACATACCTTATTGAAGATCTTAAAGCCAGTGACCAGTGTTGCCGTCCACTTCCTCTGACAATACGCCATACAGAGGTTAGTGAGGTCATCGTACGTCCAGACACGATACTCAGCAGATGTGTAGGAGTGTAGCAACACATCGCAAGTCTGGCGGTCAGCAGACATCAACAGCCACACACAGAGAGTGTCAACAAAGCAACTCTCCTACAAATAGAAGCCAAAATGCAGAATGAACTACAACTGGAAAAATAATAGAAGTGGCACCTCATGTGGTCCCTGGCCTCAAATAACGAACTGTCAGTTCTTCCTCAGCCAAGCGATAACTTCAATACTGAGTGAGAAGAAAGACAAAACCAATTTTACAAATATGGTAAGTGACTTAACTACAGATTGGTTTTTGGAAAAAGCATGTTTTTTTAACCCGGCCTTAAATTAACGCTTTTAAACAATGAACAGACACGCATAAAACACAGGAAAAGAGAATACATTAAGTTAGTATTGCCGTTTCAGGTGGAGATATCGGATCAAACATGGCAATTGCACAAGAAATTTGAGCTTATTCTAAAATTCTTCCCAAGGACCAGTAACTACCTGTAATGAGGCGTCCCCTATGAGATGACAATATCATATCTGAAACATGATTGTAATAGCACAAAAGCTTCTCTTTAGAGCTTGTGCGACAATTTTCAAATGAAGTTTTTGTAGTCCTGGCTCCAACATGAAAGATGGAACTGATGTAACAAACAGGTGGAAAATGTGAAGTTCACAAAATTGTAGATAAAGGCATGGATTATGAAGTCTAAAATGTATCTAGTCCAGCATAGCTTCCTGTCTGAATGATGTTACCTTGAAACAGGCCGCAAATACAGCAAGCACAGGGTTATGAAGGACCACGGCATGGCTGAGTAGAGCTCTCCAGGGTTTGGAGGTAGATAGACATGTGAAGAGAACTCCAAATATGTCATTTGGAATAAGCTCTTTGTTGACCACAAAATGTTCTGAAGATAAAACAGACAAATATGCAGTAGTGCCAAAACTCCAATTATTAATTAACAACTTAAGGCAACAATCTAAATGCACCTTAAAACTCAACCTGAACAACATGAAAAGCGATAGATAAAAAGCCTAATAATTATTGGAAAGTCAACTTTAATGATAAAAGCTCATAGGTTTCATTTAATTAGTAATCTAATAAATCTAGTTTAGTAAATGAGAAAGTCACATTTTTAGCTCAAGTTGAATACAGGCAAACTCTAGAATGATATGAAATGTAGAGAACTGTTCAGCAATAAAGACAAATCTTGAGAAAAAAATAAGATGAACTTGTCCAGGTGCAAACAATTGTCTGGGCCCTGAAAGGCTCATTCCTACCCTCTGCTGGAGTCTGCTCTGACTCCTGTTCTCCGCAACTCTCTGAAGTCGTCGTTACGTCATCTTCACTGGAACTTGTCACACCTGATGTAAAAATAGCAAAATGCATTCAAAATTATTTCGCACTTGATAGGATGTTCGAAATTAAAAAAATGGAACTTTTGTGCCACTTTCATTGAGCAATGCCATAAATATCAGTGAACTCACTCATCCAGAAATGTGTTCTCAATATGGCCAAAGCCAAGCAAGACAAAGTGACTCGTAACTAACCTTGTTACAGTAGTAGATGGAGCCCATTTATAAGGTGAATACAATGAGTTTTGTATCATGTTAAATCTGCGGTCACAGTGTTGCATTATGGGAGTAAACGGTAAATCTGTCGCAGTGCTCTATACAATACATTATCAAGCCAATAAATCTGACCAGTGGTACGTCACAAATGCCAAGGTTACATGACGGCACACCTGACCTCGACACTTACCTTGATCCTTCTGTACACCCACCACAGACAGGAAGGAAGCGCGAAAGTCTTTGTCATGGAAACTCTTTTGTTTAACCATTGCTGCCTGTTTCTTCCCCGCCGACTCGTTCCTCTGACTCCGGGCATTCTCCAGCACATAATACAGATGCTCCTTCAGGCTGGAACTCTTGAACTTGGATGATAGTTCCAACAGCTACAACACAATACAGACGAAGTCATAGTAAGCCACGAGGAGGTTGCTAGGCAACCTTTGTCTGCAGTAACTTGGTATGCGGCACCTTTACATAAATACAAATACAATTCTTTTCTTAGCAGCAGAATAAATCTAAACATTCTGCTTCAAATTCGTGAACCAAGAAATTAACTGGAATGTCCTAATACAGAACAAATGCCCGGAAGATTCTGTAAACAGCCAAACCTGTTGCCGTGGATACTGGTGAACTTGAGAGAAGTAAAGGAACATGAGCCAATCATCTTCTCTAGCACAGTGGGTCAGAAAGGCTGTTGTCAAGGGCAACCGATGGAGATGACAGAACAGAATGACCAGGTGCCATCTGAGGCTGGCTTCGAACGATGTTCTGAAAAAGATAACGACACACCTAATACACATCAACACTCAAACACCAATTGGCATTCTAAAAAATCACCTGTATCGAAACAAACTGAGTAAAACAAAGTACAAATTATTCTAAACAGTAACACGGTCATGGAAAATTTGTTGTTTCACATTTATTTTTGTGAAGCTTAACTTTTGAACTCAACTCAGCCTGATAGACAGCAAACACTGACCTTTGAACTCCACTTCTGTCGAGCTGCCAGTCTACAGCTTTCTCCAGAAGGGGGAGCAGCTGCATGCCACACTTGCACTTCTTGAAGCATTTTACCAACAGGTTAACTGAAAATATTTTGAAGGTTTTCCCTGAGTTTTCATTTATCCTATGGGGTCAAATGATACAAGCTACAAGATGAGCCATTCATAGTGATGTCAAAGATATAATAATAGCCTCTGTCAAGAGCATTTTGTGATTGTCAGAGGTGACAAACTTAACACCAATAGCTGAGTGACCAGTCCTTGAACAATGCCTGAATATCTCAGTACTGGCTGAGGTGTGATTTTTTTGTCAATTATGAAGCAAGGCCAATATGATAGGCATCACAATTATTACATTCAATACAGTAAACAGCAAGACTCTTACTCACTACACACTAAGTGGTCAAGAGATACCAATACAGCTACAAATACAGCAGAATAAACAAAATTCAGGTTTGTGTTCACACGCATCATTCTGAGTCATCCAAATGAATGTTTTATATTCAAAACACAAACATCACATTGAGGATGTATTTTTAAGAAAACAACAACGGTTTTAAGACTTGACATGTTTCGGTGTCATTTATTCAACACCATCCTCAGAAGTGATAATACAGTGGATATATTTTCATTCAATTTTTTTTTTAAAGTAAAATTTGCATGATCCAAATGTTACCATGGCGACGAGGTATGCACAAATCAGTTAGAACCTACCGACTTCAGTACGGTGCACCTTCTCTGCCTCTCTCCGGCCCTTACCAAGGATGTGACTATTTTTATATGCGTAGAGTACAGTAGCGACCTCTAGTTGTACTCGGAGTAAACTACTGTCTCTGCCTAAGAGTTCTGTGAACACGATGCATGCAACAGCAATGTGACTCTCTTTGAAGTACTTGAGTGCATAGATGTGGGCCTTCTGACAGGCGATTGTGACTCTGTAAAGATAGAGCAGAATTTTAAGGAGAGGTTCAAGCTTGGTCAATCGTACATAATTTTCTAAATTACTGTAATGACCACAAGCTTGTATTTCCTTGCTCTCTTACTAATTACAGATGAGTAAGGACAATTAGAAGACTATCTAACACACTATTGGCCTATTAACAGATACTAAAACAACTTTTCCATCCAGTTCTCCGAAATAAAATAATGCCCTGTCACCCTCGACAACCCTAAAAAATTTGTGAGGAAAGTTTGAAAACTCCTTTCAAAGTCTGCGAAATGGGTAAGCGTGACCTACACTTTTAGCGAATTACACGGCAACTGTGGGGAAAGACCATCCACCAAGGGCCGTAATACCCAATTTGTGAGTACGAGTTTTTAGTCGATTCCTGCTTTTATCGTTTGCAGTTGATGCCAATGATGCATTGGCAGGTGACAGAACGAGGCTTGGTTGAAATTACCAAAACAGGGTTTAGTATCCTTTCAAGCTTGCCAAAAATATTGAAAATAAAGCTTTTCCAACAGTGCATTCTGAGCCTGGCAAACCTAGTCTCCTAACGACCATTGCTGTTCAAGCTTGATAAAAATTGCTGGTTTATAACATAATTTAAGGTGGCTCTCTTTCACTAATTCTGTTACCAAGCAAAACACATTTTATACCCATGATTATCAAAATACACGTATAATTCAAAAGGCCTGTTCTTACAGTACACATAAGGTCAACTACATTAAAATAAAGATGCCTATCAAATTACTAGCAAGGTTATGCAAGCTTAAGATAGAATCTTGAATAACGCAGGCCCAAAGGGTTTGAATATTGTTCACGGTTGAATAATACTGAATTGACACTGGTCAAGCATAAACAATACGGGTCAACCTTGAATTAAACTAGTCAAGTTTGAATAATACCGGTCAAGTTTGCATAACACTGGGCAAGCTTGAATAATACTGGGCGACCTTGATTCATTTAATACAAACAGATCAAGCTTGAATAATACCATACAGTCAAGTTTGAAAAATACTGGGCAAGCTTGACTAATACTGGGCAAGCTTGAATAAGGTGCATGAAAAGGATGAAACTTCACTAATCCATAATCAAAAAATTCCAATCCACACTTAATTGCACAACGTTTTACTTTTTACTAGAGAAGGTTGAAGCGCCATCTTTTATTAGTTGTCTGATGAAGGCCGTAAAGGCGAATGATGGCCGCCCCTGTCTGAGGTAGTAGAGGAAACCAAGGTGGTCGCGATGAGCAAACTTGTCCACAAGATCAGGCTGGGAGAAGTGGGGCATGTCTTGAAGACTCACTGCAATGGAAAGATGGATGGATGTAATGCAAATAAGTGACTGTATACCATAGGTGTCTAAATGTCTGGGACTTGGGAAGTTGCGTTAAGCTATGGACTTACAGCTGTTCTGACTTGTTAATGTCATAAAATGTGACAGAAAGTGTAATAGAGGACAAAAAATATATCGATATAGTTTGACTTGCTGAATAATTTTACGTGAATAAGCGGTGTTCTAAAGCAAATTATTAATGATTTTACAAACAAAAATTGTTAAGACAATCAGCAAGATGCTTATTTTACACAGCCAAGTCTGACTTAAAGTGCCATCAGCGGACATGTTTAGTTACGATGCAATCACACAGTTAACTGAGATGAAACTAACAAAAAGTTTATTGTCGGCATTAGGTTAAATTATTTGACTCTTGGACGCACCCAAAATGTCTTCAGAGCTAATTTCTAAATCTGTCATTCAGCTTAACGCCCAACTCATCTAATACAAAATATAACTTTAAAGGCTACTGGGCTGATATAACTGTTGCTAGTTCACGTGATCAAGTTTTCAGTGCACTCTCACCATGTTCACCAGTAATAGTGTTATTTGTTGTCTGCCACGCGAACAGCTTGGACGGATCAAAGGGGGCAGTGTGCTGAAAACGACAGTAAAATATCTCAGAGACAGTTAGAAATCACTGGAAATTAGCAAACGGTACTTCAAGAGCTGAATTAACTTCATACAAAATTAATTTCTTAGTAACTTCTTGAACTGTAAAAGTCACTAAGTACGTAGTTCAACATCAACCATATCAACAGCATGCAGTCACAGAGCATTCATAGCAGCTTGAGGTTTTTCCTGAAACAATTTCAAGTCTTTCAATTCAAAACAGTAACGTTTCTTTTGTTGTTATACTCACCTGTAAGTTGTCATAACTTTCCAAAAGTTTGAAAGAACTGTACTTATTAAAAGTTATGAAATATCATCTTCGCATTTTACACAAGGACAATGACAGGTCAGGTGATATGTACACGAGCTCATTGTTACTAATTATATTAATTAAATCAAACACAACCCACAGACCACACACACACACAGCAAAAACAAACAACAAGTCATGTACCATCAGCAGTTGGTAGACACTGATGTCCTGACAGGTGGCTCCCTCTGGTGTGCTGTTCGCGAACAGCGCTGCCTGTAGTTTAGGATAAGAACTAAGGGCCTGTTGCATGTGAGACACATCTAGCTTGTAGAGGTCAGAGTTAAGGTCGCCGCTGAGGATCTGCATGGAATACGTGAGCTTTGTGAATCAAAACAGAGGTCAGAGGTCAGACACCAAGTTAACCCTTTTAACAAAATGCAACCACGTTATTTCATGGTGATTTCATCCAAAACTGTTACTTCATCTGGTACAAAAAATCGTTATTCCGGTGGCATTATGTCACAAAGGGCACACCGTGGTTCTAAGTGAGCAGTCCTGTCCATTAAGTGTTAAGGGTTGATGACAGATAATGAGCAACTTGCACTACATTTCAAATATTTAGTATTGTGACCGGCTAGTGTACTGAAAATCTGTTAGCAAGGTAATAAAGGGTTAATTCTCCTTTTGTAATTAAGATTGAGCAAACGTTCAACTGAATGAAAACTGGTCTGATAATGTCAACTTCCAGATAAACAAACAAATGTCAAGATTTCAAATAGTCAAGAGAAACGACTCGATCAAAATTCCACAAAAAATATTCTCTACTCATGTCATGTCTAAAAATTTCAAAAGACCATTTTAATGAAGCACCAGCAACTGAGAAAGTGCAAAAATAAATCACTTTGCTTCCTACCTTTTCCAGGCTATAGGGGGCGTACATGATGGAGGCTAAGGCTTGGATCACATGACCTCCTTCAATTAAGGTCATGATAGTGACCTGTGTCATGTCGTGAATGAATCGAGCATTAGACAAACTGGCCTGGAACACGACACTGGGATCTGCAAACAAAGTGGCCAAGTAATTGAGATATACATTAAGGGTACATGGCTGGAGTTGGCATGGATCAGAGTACAGTATAATTGCTAGAGGCAGTGTAAGCACCTAATAACTAGTAAGTTTGTTCTTGTTTTTTTTCTGGTTTTTTGTTTTGTTTCCGTTTTTCAACATGGTTTCCACCGCCATTTCTTTTAGTCCAACGTAATAACTACGTGCTCTAAGTATTGAGTCCATTTGAAAGAAAAATAATTCAAGTATCCTTGAACTATACTTGAAACACTCCAACACCGTTTCCAGCAGAAACATGACCAAGAGTTGCATATTACAATGAGAGACAGCCTGTGACGCCCATTGTTTATTTCCATGACAACACACATGAACCATCAGGCTACTTCCAATGGCATCCATTTTGCAAGTATGCGCTTAGCTGTGACCTTACTCACCAAAATAAGCATGGATTTACATAATTGTCTTGATCTCATGACACTCGCAAGATACACAATTACTGAAGAGACCCCTGCTAATTCTCACCTTGTATTTTATGCGCAACAACTCTGAACTTCACCAGCATATCCAACCAGCTACAAGTGTGGTCATGCAATTGCAAGGCTATCAAACCACCCTCGTCTAGACCAAGACTGAAAGACGGCAAAGAGTGATGAGTTTTTGTCACTAAATTTTGTTCAAACAAAAGAGATTCATAAAAATAAGTAAAGCCTTCAACTAAGAATTCACAAAACCAGCGTCCTGTAAATATGGCATGAATTTACAGCAACCCAAAAATTTTAACCTTTCGGTAAGATCTTCTCAGACTACAGAAATGCATTTTAGACTAGTGGTCAGTATCATCAAGTAGAGGTCAACACAGTCAGTCATCTTTAAGTCACCATAGTGACACTAAAGCCACTAAGTACTGTGTAAACTGATATATTAGAAAGATATCAGAAAAAGGACAACAGTGTTAAGGATATTATTTAGACCTTAAATCAACCTTACTGAGATGAGCACACTTTTGTCATCTTCATCAGTCCCAGGACTCACCTGAAGTAATCCAAGTAATAGTACAACACGTCAGGCAGGTGATGTTGTACACAGTAACTCACAAAATGATTGTGGAAACCAGGCAGGTCAAGGCTGTGAAGGTCAGGTCGAAGGTCAATTGGGTGTGGCGAGGTAATAGTGCTGTGATGACGGCTTAGTCGACGTAAGAGTTGTGAGAAGTCGCTCACCTCATGCGACGCGAACACTCCATGACTGAATAAAAAATTTAACAACATAGTTGTTACTGTGTTCAGTATGAATTGAACAACATAATTGTCACTGTGTCCAGTACAAGTATCAAATTACCACCATGACAATCATGGTAATTAAATTCACAAGGAAAATGTTTGATTAAAACAACATGCAAACAACTTTTGAAACAAATTACAAGAAAATGATTAGTTCTGAATAGTTCTATTATTTAACAAAAGGTTGCTACTACAAGCATGTCAACTACAGACGGACGATATCAGTAGACGTAAACATGTCAAAGATTACGGTAACCATAATTTGAGTAAGTTTCAAGTCAGACCTGTTATACAACAAGTGATTTCAATGAGTTATAAGGAAGACAGCTACTTATCCATGTATGTTGAACAGGTTGTCAACACAAAGCCTATAACTGACAAGAACATATAAAGGGCACACACCTTGCCAACTCATCCAGGACACGTTCCCGTAGGGATGAGGTGCAATAATCCAGCTGACCTAGCAATGTGACTGACAGGGGAGGCCTAGAAACACTGGACGTACTGCTGGTGAAACTATTTAGAAGCCACTGTTTCACACTCGACCAATCATTATGGTCCACCAGGTAGCGCCACAGAATGCCTGGTGCACATTCGTCAGGGACAGAGGATGAAAAGCCTGAAGATTTGAAACACTTGAAGCTTAGTACAAAATGTAATTCCTTGACAAATCTCATTCAATTTTTTTAAATCATTCTCAAAAACTACGATTATCACTAACTTTAGTAAAAGTAAATGTCGGACTATTATGCAAAATGTCTTCCTTGGTATCACCTTTTTAGCATATTTCCCATAATTCAAATCTGTGTTTTATACCATGTGACTACACAAATATAGACCAATCCTAAGGGTTACATCAAGCCAAAGGCAACACTGCTTTTCCTCCGTCTATATGACCTGATATGCCCGAAGGATCTGCCTATATTTGTTTTGCTATACGACCACTTATGCTTCTTGCCTCTGATTTTTTCGTCTCTTGTTAGTTTCGCCTCTTCTTACTCCGATATACTGACATCCTTTACTCGCTTTGTTGAGAGAGTTTATTAGTTTCTTTGGCGTGCAATTGATCCAATCCGGAGTAGCGACATTTGACTTACGGGCAACATGAATGAAGTTATATAACAGAGTTGGTACATAGCATACTATATCGAAAATTATCGTGCTGTGTTTCAGATAATCAGAGGACAGAAGTAACAATGGTGGTGTAATAATTCCAAATTCAACATGTTCAGATGAGACCCGTTCTTACCAGAGTTGGTCTGACGCGCTTCCAGTAGAATGCGTTGCCTAGCAACCTCATCCCAGGATCGTATCCACTCCAACATAATGAGGCTGGTATCGATGACATCACTGTAAGTCTGAGCAGGCACTTCCACTTGTGAGTAAGGAACAAGAGCATTAAACCAGCCACTGTGGAAAGACAATGCAGACACTGATCAACATAGCATTAAACATACAGTAAGCGGCAAAATAATGAAACAAAATTCCCCAAAATTCCCCAAAATTCCTCACCATGATTGTTGAGTGTAAGTCACCACCTGCCATGACGGGGAAAAAGTGTATTGTCGATTATAATTCATGTGCAGAGTAGCAGCAGCAGGACGCTGACTTATAACTTGTGAGGTCAGGGGTTAAATATTCTGCAGGATGCAAGTTTAGGTACAGTATACCAACTGCTCCTTGCATTCTTGTGACTGTGCTCAGTGTTAAATTGAATGCAATACTGAAGGTCATCATGGTTAGTACTACTGACTAGTCATCTAGCTGACATTGTTTACAATGAGAAAGAATGCCTGGTTGCCTCGTTACATAATCATGCAACACCAAATATAACACCGACCAGCACCAGTTGTAACCTTGCTATTTCAACACTCTATAACATGAGTACAGCACAAGTTGCTATCAATCTCAAACGCATTCCCAAAATAAAAGGAAATTTCTCAAAAGTCACAAAATTTTATTAGCCACTTCAATTTAAAATGGGTGCAAAAGAGACGTTTCAAAGGGTATTTTGAATCCAGCATTGAATTTCCCAGAATAGTTTTTAATAAGCAAAAGTTAGCACTCAAAAGCTCACATTCCATAAGACAAATGGCATTCCTCCCATGGGACATTGAATTGCTGTATGGGTCATTCAATTGTCTCATGGGACATTCAATTGTCACATGGAACATTCAGTTGTCACATGGGACATTCAATTGTCACATGGGACATTCAGTTGTCACATGGGACATTCAACTGTCACATGGGACATTCCAGTATCCCAGCTGAGTTTTTATCATAAGAGTTATGTCACAATCAAAACATTACAAGACATAATGTGGGGCATGGCTGTTTTATTATTGTGACCTTTTATCCAATAACAGAATTATTTACCTGAAATTACCTAACCCCCAAATATTCAATTTGAAAATGCAACACAGAGAGCAAGTCCATAGCATACCACACTTAAGGGAAAACCCGACCCATGACTTGCATCATCTCCACCTCATCACAATATAACCACCACAGTGACAATCAAAAATTAACTAAGCTGATATTAATATCTACTTTGAGAAAGACATCTAAGGAACAGGTTGAAATGAATACACTCAACAGTAGACTTAGATCTAGCTCTAGTTACCAGGAGTCGAGTTCCCGTGACCCAGTAGGCTGACTATTGTAGATGGCTTGAAGTTTATTCAGAAATCTCATCATTTCATTCTCTTCTTCAGTAAAGGAGTCACGCAGGGTGTGTTCGCTGATTAAGAACTCTCGTAACCTTTTGTCCGTAGTGTAAAAACATATCTGACGCAGCTTTGTTTTAACATCAAAGCCCTGTATTTGTAAAATTAATGTCAAATTAAAGACAGATTAAAGAAACAAGTTTTTTCCAAGTCAAAATATCCTATCATGATATAAGTGAACTTAAAGTCTTCCGTATTATAGACATTGTGTAAAACAAAGAGTAAGGTTTCGTCAAAGATCAAATATGGCAGAACAGTAAAAATGTTATGTTATCAGAATTTTGAACAGAGTAAACAAGAAGACAATTATTTTACTTGTCTTGAAAATTGTACACAGTATTACTGTCATGAACAAACACACAATGAAATTTTGAACATTTTTGATAATGTAGAAAATAAATCTGAAACTAAATAAGGCAATCCAGATCCTCCCAAGGATATTATTGTTTCACGAAATGTAGAATATAAATAGGTAAATGAAACAACAAGAATGGATCAACTGAAATTTTCAGATATAATAATGTCCTTCGTCAACAGAAACAGAAAGTAAAATCAAACACTATATGACAATTGACATTCAAGATATCAATTGTCATATAGTGTTTGATTTTACTTTCTGTTTCTGTTGACGAAGGACATTATTATATCCGAAAATTTCAGTTGATCCATTCTTGAAGTTTTGGCAATACATTTAATTTAAATGTTTGAAAACTAAAAACTAAAATTTTGGCCATCATTTTTGCTCAAATTTTGAGACAACTTTACCGTTACAGCCTGACTAAACTTGATCACTGTAACAGTGAGCTCACTGGTTATTGTCAGTGTAAAATTAAAATGTTCGTCGATATCCCGAGGAAAAAGAAAGACATGTAATCTACAAGAGCGAAGATCAACAAAATATAAATGAACATTTTATCATAAAAATCGAAATGTTGAAACGCAATAACTTTTTTATGCTTTCATCAACAATCTGCAAAACCACTTAAATGAAAAAAATCAACTTTAATTGGATCATCCATAAAAAAACTTCCTACCAAGTTGGCAAGTAGCTGTGATGCCAGCTCCATCTGGTGGTCACCCAAACAGTCCAATACATGCTCTAGACCAATGCTAACTATGGTATCCCATGATGCACACTGTCCAGTATGGTGTAGGTAGGCCTGGACTAGAGGTATGTTGGACATCAAGATGGCATCAGTAACAACATCCTGGTGAATCAAAAAGGAATGACAAACAATACTTACAAAACATTCAATAAAATCTATCTTTGTCAAACATTAGTGAGAGCTATGGAGCAACTTTACATGTTTCAGTAAATCCTCTAAATATGTGCCACCAAGTATTCGTCATCTTAACTTTTCTAGCTAAAATGTTTCAAATCACCAAAACATTTCAGTCTACTAGGGATAATCTCGGTGTAGCTTTGCAATGTATTAAGTAATGTTCGATTGGTTTCCTAGACCTTATCGGTGAACAGTGCAAGATATTTTGTTAAGACATGGTATAAAGCATATTGAAAAACAACAGACAAGCGCCATGGTTACTAACAAACAACAGACAAGCACCATGGTTACTAACAAAGAAGTTGGGGTAATACACTCTATCTCTCTGAAAGTTCTACTGTATGACCATCAAATACCTATCAACAGCAAGGCGTCATATGCATGACTGTGCAGAATGTAGTCTATGGTTTACGGGAGAGTGTGTTGAGAGAATGTGAAAAGACAAAATTCACCGCTTTTATCCAGAGCTTTTTCATATCAAAAATATAAGAAAAAAAATATTTCTGATATTTTAACCCCATCAGTGTAAACACAAACACAAACACAAACACAAACACCAAAAGTTAAAGAATACACATTAAACTGTTGACGTGAGTAATTGTTGGAATATAAAATGTCAAAACTTTCATACACTTTAGGGGTTACGGATCATGAAAGTGTACCTTTTGTACACCTCAGGGGTGAGCGGTTAAGAATGTGTACCCTCTGTACAAGTCTTGTGAAATTGGTAATAGTTGTGAGCTGTCCCCGAAAAACTGTCTATTCACCTGTACTCTCATAGTTTTCCATTTGTCCACTATATCAGTGTAACCCTCGCTGACTGACCACAAAGCATTTGACCCTGCAAACATCACTGACTGGACAGACGACCGTCTAGACGGCGTCTGTGACTGGGAAGGACTTCTGCCCCCACTCTTCAAGTCACCTCTCAACTCTTCTATATAGTCTGTTAATGTGTTCAGGCAGGACTCAACTTCACCCTGTTCAAGAAATAGATCATATTATAGTACCACATGATGTGATGTAATTCACTAACAATCTCTATTACATAGTACATCACCGAGTCCTGGGCTGCATTCCATAAATGCAAGAATCTTGCGAAAACGCCAGATCACGCAAGTGTTAGCAAAACAACCCATTGATTACAAATGAAGCACGCATCGATTACATTAAATTATCTTTTCTCGCGAGTGTTTTTCATTTTGAAAAGTAGCTCTAGCATGACTCACCTATATTCACCATACTACAACAGACAGCAGAAATGTCTGGATCTCAATTAAGGTCACCTTTCAGTAACACCTTAAAGTGAATACTCAATAGTGAACTATTTTTAACTCTACCACACAGAAAGTATGTTTCATCAGCAAAATTACCGTAACGGAGTTGAACTTTGGGTCGTTCGTCACCGAAAGTCTGTTGAGAGCAGCCACAGCATTTTGAACCAGAGTGTGAAGGTAGTTAAGGCTTATTTCCAGTAACTGGTCAGCGAATTGTTTGGCTGACCCATCAGCCATGCTGACCTTCACAGTAGACACCAACAGTTGGATAACTGGCAGAACTTGGTCAAATTCTGTGGTCACATGGGCGGTGTCTGGCAACTGATTGGCTGATGAAACTGGGGCCAAGTCGTGAGAGGAAGATGGTAACTGGCCATTAAAAACTGGAAATAGACATTCAGTAGGGGAACATTTTGTGAATAGAGCGTAATGAACACTTTTAAAGAGGAGCTCCAGTAAGATTTCATATTGTTTTAATTCTACAGGTGCAGATGTATTTTATAAAGTTATCATAGTCTCGTTGAGGAATTTGAAGCTACGTTGATTCAAAGTGCTAAGGTTTCAATCAAAAATGGAATTAAGACACTGTGTGCGCAACAACCTGTCGCATCAAGCTGTTCTTCCATAACTCGGTAAACTTGGAAAGCTTCCTCAGACATTTCAACAGGTTCGTGTAAGGCTAGACTCTTCAAAACATTATGGGTACACCACTGTCCCTTTCAGTACCCGAGACTAACGGTACAATCAGAAGGGGAACCCCTTACATTGAGCAACACCTACTGTTCTCACGGCTCTTCAAGAAGAACGCAACTGTATCCAGTTGTCGATGACGCAGACCGATCTCTAGAGCATGGACGGGGATAGAGCAACGATCCCATTGATTCAGTCGACAGAAGTAGTCAGCAAACGTAGCACTCTCAAACAGCATCATCTAAGAGAATACCAAGAGGAACAGTCTAAGGGTCAAGATATTGATCTACTAAATAAAAATTTCTAAATTTGACCGAGCTCGACAATGCATCACTTTATTTGATACTCCAGGTTTGAATTTCTTTTCCTTCCTATCCACTGCTTAGTTACCATGAAAAGGACTGGCAAATTCAATGACCTGCTTACCCTGTTGACCAAGTCCTCCTGAGAGTTGTCAATCAGTAGAGTGGAGAGTGTAGATGGCGCCACCAATAAGCAGGGAAAGTGGAGGTCAGGGCAGAGAATCACATAACAGTTACCCTGTAACCTGCACAAAACGAAACACAGTGACACAGCTGGAGCAGGCAAGACTGCCAAAGGAATTGAATTGAAGTTAAACAAAAAATGATACAACCTAAAAAAGATTTAATGGAAGAGCATGGGCGTTGCAGCACTGAAAAAAGTGGGGGGCTAACGCCCCCTCAGCCCCCCTGCGGTGCACTACCTATCGGCCATGTGCAATGTAGCACTGAAAAAAGTGGAGGGCTATAGCCTCCCAGCCTCCTATGGTGCGCCGTACATGAGGAGGTACACATTTCAACATTTCACAATACTAAAAACTGAACAACAAAAGAATCAGCCAAAAATGACAAGCCAAAATAGCTCATTGCCTAGGTTAAGTGCATTATAATTTGATCACAAAGGCAGGATTACGTTAAGACGTGTTTTGCTTAAAACTCCTTCGAACTTAAATTAACATGAGTTGGCAAACAATCTTACAAAAAATGAAAATAAAACGTCTTAAAAAAAGACTATGTAACACACCTGTGATATTTCACTGTAGTGCTTTTCAGGTCATAGGTCACCACGTAATCTACCTGACAGGTGTCGTCCTTACTTGAACACCAGATGAGTATATATGTCACACCTGCACACACAGCAGTCACGTGACAATTTGAAAAGGTATCTCCCAGACACAGAGACATAACGGCACGATTAGGGCTTTTGTTAGATACACCAAGATGGAGCTTCCGGCGTAAACTAGGGCTGGCTCTTGAGACATTACGAGTCCGTTCCCTGCGCAAATCTGCTAAGTGATAGGTGGGGTCAATAATCCTGTCTTGAGCCGGCACCATAACAAGAGTGGAGTCAGCAGACAAACCCATACTAGAGCACCATCTATTGGGCGCCAGGCTCCTGCCCATCTGCCCAGCGTGATGATGTGTTAGCTCCCCTTGCCAAAAGGAGTCGCTGTCACTGCTTGTCGTCATCGAAGTCTTTACAACCACACGGAGCTGGTTATGCATTTGGGCAGTTTTACTTGAGAGCTTGTGTAAAGGGAATTTGTCAAAGTATTTGTCAATGTCTACCATATGAATGGTACTGCCACACTGTAGTATAACACTCTTGAGATCCTTTGTGATGTCAAAGCAATCAATGTTAGAGATGGTAGACTCATAGTGTTGACAAAACGCCATGGTATCTATCAACCCTTGACACTTACCAGAACTGGTATTGTAAATTGCTGATGTGCTCGGTTAAGAAAAATTACAACGGAAAGCAAATGAAATATGAGAAATCACAGTCAATAATTAATAACCTAAATTACACTAAGACTACTTTGTCATTCCAGTGCACAATTTGATGCTTTTGTGTCCTCAGTTTCAATTCCAATCTTCAAACACTGGACAAAATAATACAGTGACAGGGCTCGACACTTAACATACTGGCCAGTCAAACTTTTTTGTTGACTGGTGCTCGGTAATGACCAGTTCCACTCTTGGGTCCAATATAAAAGCCAGTTCACCTCCTGGGGCAATTATAGCAAACAATTGGCACACGTTACCTGATCTGACCAAGTCACCAAATTGAGATAAGATTTGGTAGTTACATATACTTCTGTCACCATTTGATTAAACAATAATATTCAATGCTTTTGGCATGATTGTATTGCCCAGAGAATTGGGACAGGTGAACACCAGTTCTCATCAGAGGACTCCAATTTGTGACATCCAGAATAGTTAACGCCCAAGTCTGAATGTAACCCGTTCTTGTAGACATGAGACAGTAAGCAGTCGCTAGAGCTGTGTGGGCAGTCAGTACAGGTAGAGCTGTGTGGGCAGTCAGTACAGGTTGAATAAGCTCATTAAAGGATACAGATTACATCACTGAGGTCCATGGTGAACAGAAGGTGGTCAACAGTAACAATCTGTCTAGACTCCTCCTTCAAAGTTATTACAGAGTCGATGGTGGGTGGGTGTGTCTGTGACATGGAGAGGCGGGCCACATGTCTGTCATTGATTGACATCATGACAGACGAACCAGTGAATTGCAGTAAAGATATATTGCACAGTGCAGACAACTCTGAAACAGAAACGATAGGTTCAATCAACAGGCTTGCAACACTGGGGAGGAGATGTGAGATAGTGTAAGACAGGAGAGGGGTTGTGAGATTGTGCCTGTCAGTAACACAAAGGGGGTTGTGAGATTGAGCCTGTCAGTAACACAAGGGAGGGGTTGTGAGATTGAGCCTGTCAGTAATACAAGGGAGGGGTTGAGAGATTGAGCCTGTCAGTAACACAAGAGAGAGGCTGTGAGATAGTGCCTCTCAGTAACACTGGGGAGAGACAGTGAGATAGCGCTTCTCAAAAACATGGCACCAATTCACTCTTGCTGACTTGTGATGGAGCAAATTCTAACTCCATTAAAAAAAATAATTGCAGGCGGTCTGATACACGTTGTATCAGACGTGCGCAGGCCTCGCATGTGGGCCCATTGCACTGATCACCTGGAAATATTTTTCTGCTTTACTGATATATGGTTAAAACCGAGCTGAGGAGCTAAAAACCTGGCTCAAGGGTTTAGCAGTGTGACCTGGTGGGACATGAACCCACAACCTCGTGTAAAGAAAGCGGGCACAAGCAGGCCACACCGCCTCCTCAAAACCCCATTAACCAAGCTAAACACTTTTATACTAAAATCTGAGTTTGATAGTTAGTTCAACCACAACAATGCATTAAAGACATTCTCCACTTTGTTGCTTGATTAGTTCACCTTATGAACGACCTTATCAAATCTATAGATTCAACCAAATATCTACAAAACTTTAAAATTTGACTCAACAATAGTATATATTTTCTGAAAATAGAAACTCCGTAGAATTTGATTTTTGATTTTATACCTATCTGCCGCTAAATTAAGTAACCTAACCTTGGCTTTTTAGGTAAATTTAGCAAAAAGAAAGGTACATTCATAGCAAAACAAAAGTACCTATAACATGACCAAATTTCGGATAATATAAATTTTCAAGATAAAATCTCAAAAGTGCTACCTAACAGTTTTCTGAATTATCGTTTCATTTTTTCAACTGCAACTTTGTTTTTTTCATAAAACTCACATAAATCCCATTTTTGGTAGCCCCTCATGCAAAAGTGGACTATTTTAAAAACAATTTTTCACAGCGTTTTAGAGAACAGAGTATAAAGCACATTATCCGGAGCCTCGTGTGAATCTGATCGGCCATTTCTGAGATACTATGTTCCAATGTTGACCAAAATTGGACATATTTCTAGAGTCCTACATGACCTTACCAACAATTGGTTAAAAGTGGTTTTTGATAAAGGGGTTTGTGAAAATTATTCAACCCGTATAAGCAGACAGGTTCATGGCAAGAATTACTCTCAACTTTGATAATTACCAATATCATGGTCAGCTATGAGGCTTCTTAACTTTGACTGAGAACAAGACGCTGTACACTCTAAGACTTGGGTGATAGCTGATCCTTCTTTTCCATGGTATGTTTGGCACAGCTGGTACGTAAGCTCAAACACTGACACGCTGCCATCCTTTGTCAGACAACAGAGTTGTGGTGAAAGTAAGACATCATCAGTAGTATCCACAGATTTCCAGATGACACTGAAAACCAAATATAACATGAATGCATCATTAGAATGCAACATGCAGACTAATTACTTATCTCTGTAATTGCTTGGCCAAATTAGTAAGAAACACAACATATAGCGATGATGTGAATATGAAGTAGCTTGAAAATTGCTAAATGTTTTTAAGTATGAGTTTTGTGACAAAAATGACCGCCGCAAGTCATTGAACCACGTCCAGTAAGTATCGTGATATGGTGCTGAGGAATAACACTACACGATGCGGGCCAGGGTCAGAGCCTGTGAGGTACGTCTTTAGTGCAAAGGTCACCTATGTCTAGATGTTTTGTTTTCACATTTACAATTTGTCAATAGCTGCACTTTCTTTAATGTAGATTATTTTAATGTAGCATTGCCATTAGGTTCGTGCTACATATTAGCATTAGCATAGTTAGGAGCATGTAAATACATCGTTCATGTATCTTTAGCAGAAGCTGTGTAAAGTGTGCCTTGATATACTCCAGTATACCAGTCAATTCACCTTCAAGTCGGTAACTGGTCATTTTACATTGCACGCACTCTTATTTTTACATTGCGAGCAATCCTGGTGAAGGCAGTGTAAAAATGGCCAGTTCTCGATTTGGGAAACTGAACGAGGAATTGCTCGAACAAAGTTTAATAATTTCGGTAGTGTTTGTTCAAGTTGGAAGGAATAAGACATCAACGGCCACCTACGGTGTCCCTCTATGCACAAAAGATACTAATTAATAGCAATGTGACTTTGATGTTTTAAACAGTGTGGGGCATAATTTGCTGAAAAGCTTCCAGCATATGAAGCGCCTATAGGAGCATCACCGTCTTTACTGGGGGCCAGTTGAGACGGTATTCACTGTCTAAACTATCAGTACTGTCACTATGTGCACCTTTCAAGGCATAGATACCTATTGTGGCAGTGTCTTTATACCTTACGAATTGGAACAAATGCTCTCGCAATCAACAGTTTCCCTGAGAATGTTTATAGTCAATGTGCTGGAGACCAAATGGAAACATACAGAGGGTCAGAGAGAGGTCACCAGTCTGCCAGCCATGCCAAGAGAAGACACCACAGACAGAAGAGCTGTCGGCAAGAATAGAAGATGATCCCACTGTGCCCTGCATTATAAACTGACATTCATCCACATTTGAAGTACAGAAGTAGCCTATCTCTGAGCCATTTGTAGCATTAAGGTTGCATGCTATTTATCACCTTATTTGGCTTCTGCTCCACTGCACTGTACATAGTTCCTTCAATCATGAACGGACCAGAACTTAAAAAATTAGTTCGCAGACTCCCACACACATATCTCATGGGTGTCACAATGCTGCATCAGTACTCTGCTTATCAAGCGGTCGTGCACTAGTACTAAAAAAGTAAGGATCCAGACACAGAACACCACTCACTGACTGCCCAATGGTCAATACAGTGTTGAGTGAACTTAATTTAGAGTTGGAAACTACATAACTTTCGTGGGAGCAACTACCCGTCCGTTAAGTCAGTAACATGTCGAGTAGTAGGCTACAAAGTTTCTTTCGAGATAATGTTTGGTACTTTGGTGGGTGGTGTTCCATGCTTAGCGGTCAATGAGGTATTTTAACTGTGCTGCGTTGATTGGGACCGTGAATGCGACATCAGAGTTCAGGCAGCCCGAGTCATTCCAATGTTTAGTTGTAAATTTTGATTTCTTTACGCCGATTAGGAATACGTTACCACTCCAGTCGTTACCTTTGAATGTCCTGCAACACGTTCATCAATATAAAGCCACCAGGGATGTTTAGTAGACCAACAGATCCGTCTTTTAGTAGAAGGCTTACTATACCATAACATTTCGAGCAAGATGCGCTCAGGACGTCTTTTTTATTCACACTATCTTTAAGTTTTTGGAGTACAATCTCCACGCACTCTCTGGACAACGCCATGTCCTTGATCATATGATAACTGACCTCTTTTGGGGTAAAAATAAGCGAACCTGGCGCACGTAATCAGAACTAATATCTGATTCCAGTCGTGGGGCTCCGGCGTTCCGGCCGGTCTGCGTTATCCAACACCCGGCATCGTGCAGCCTACACCGCTTGTGTTCTCTTATGGGCATAACTCAGTGGCCGGTGACGGACTTCATGCTAGGTGGACGCGATCGAGAAGAAAAATACCGTCAGCATGCCGTTTGCAGGACTTACGCGGAGATTTCCGTCAATGATCAATTGTTTAAATTAATGAAGTTCTTGATTGGCATCCACAGTTGAATTCAAACATTTAATTTGATATGTTTGGCTGAAAGTTTTAGTCTAGTCGCAACCGGTTACGCGCCGACTCTTCATTGAGGCCGTCTTATGGTACAGAGATGCTTTGATCAATTCTGGGATCAATTCAATCAAGCTTTCCATGGCACCGGCAGCAGTACAGCGCACGTTTACTTCAGTTTTCAACTAGGCTAATGCCCTTGAGTTTTCACAATGGAAAATGTTATCAACATATGTTTTTCGTCATTATTTCGGCGGCTCTTCAGTTCTCGAGGGTTATCCAATTTTCCTCAACGGACTTCAAATTTTCACCTGCGGACCCCGACGGTTACTCGCGATATGCCATATCCCACACTTTTCATTTCTGGCCTCGAGAGTTAGTTGGCACTTAGAACAGGTGGCACTGAGTGACTCCTCTGAAACCTGTATTTGGTGAGCCATTGAGGACAAAACCGTTCATGTGAAAATACGAGGCCACGCGACCGCTATACCACTAAACTGAACTTGAGTTTTGAAAATCTGACACGTTAGAAGCCGTTGGGACATTTTTCACTGAGTCCAGTCGAAACTTAATGGCAACGTTCGCGACAGCATCCTACTCATGCAACGTACGGGCCCGGCGGGGTTGTGAACTGCCGTCACACACGACTTCAAAGCAGGTCCGCCGTACGTATGAAGTGGGTGCTCCCGGCTCCCCCACTGAATTCTAACACATGACGGCGACATCCCGTTGCTCCCAACTTGTTCGATTCTATATAGCCCATGATGAACAAGTTCGGAAGTTTACCTACTGGTAGCCAATATCTTACACGACTAATTAACTCTATTCTGGCATTTATCAGTGGTTGGAGGGCCTGCGCTCTTTTGTTCGATAATTGCTCTAATCTCAGATCAGATCGTACAGTATCTAGACTGACTGGGCTGGGCTAATAAAAATGAAAGTTAAGTTGTAACATATTTGAGCTTAAAACAATAGCATTTCTGAATTCCTCGTCAAAGGCTGCATGATGACGTTCCTTTTTTGAATCACCAAAATCGCCCAACTACAACAGCTAGTTAAGACAATCTATTCTGTCTAAATGGACTCACTGGGTTTGACTGCAGTGTGTTCATACGCATTCGCCGGTAATAGCGTGCAACCACCATACGTTTCCTTTGAAGCCTGGGAGATAATTGGCCTGCTTGTTATCATACGGGAAAAAAGACTGAGCTGGGCAGTTAAAAAAGAGCCAGATGTTATCCGGCACGTTCAGCGCCCATCACGTCTGGAAAAGTTACTGAACGACAGAACGCTGTGATGATGAAGTCGTCACTTCACTGTGAAATCGCGAAGTCCCGGCGGCAGTGCGATAGCCGGGCATGGGGCAGTTGAGAAGCACAGCGAAACACGTAAATACACGCCTTCAAAAAGTCCGAGAAAGCTTCTTCTACACAGACTATCCAGAACACTCCGCTATTCAGGCGTTACTTCAGTGAACTATAACTGTGCATATACACGCTCAACTGAATATCTGTTATCCTACTGAACCCCAAGCAGCATTCCAGTTCTACTGAACCCCAATTAAGCAACCTTCCCCTCACGGTTTCTGGATTTGGTCGCCACTCAAGTGCATTAGGGGCTCGGATGTGAACAACCGGGATTTTAAAAAGCCAGAGAGTGTACTNCCAGTCCCCCATTTGGCGAAGTGGGTGAAAAAGGTCCGCCTCCGGAGACAAAAAGTCCGGGAAAATGGGACCGTCAGTCCCGTACTGAACAAGCACAAACACGCAAATCACAGTGGTGCTTCCGTTTTTTTTTGTTTTTTTTTATTTTTAGTCCACCCGATCCGTTTGTTGAAAGGGTCCGCAACGTCATGTAGGAATTCAAACCCCTCCCTGGTAGGCTGCCGTGGGTGCGTGCATGTAAGGACACTCAACAGCGCCTTTTTCAACTAAGCATATGGCTCTTGCTAATAAAATGTCTCATATAGACATCATATAGTATTCAAGATGTGGCCTGAACTTTGAGTGATTACAACGCGGCGATGACCCCAACCAGGGAAGTTGAATTTTGGTCACCGAGGGAACGAAATTATAACTACAAAATTTTCAGTCGGATGCTACTCCCCGTATTTTCAGTTCCGGATTTCACAGCCCGTCGAAGGAGTTTTTTACGTTTGATACCCCACAAAGGGGTTTTGGCAACCAAACAGTGAATTTCATCAAAAGATACAGAACAAATCTAAGCTTTAAACGCACACGCGTAACGTGTTCCGGTCCAACAAGTGACCTTTCTACATTAAGTCTTGTCACTAGTTGAAACCCGCCATGTCCTCCGGCTCATTTGCAGCACCCGTTTTCTGCCCTATCACTATCAGCATTTTTCCTTTCATCGCGGTCACAATCTAATTCTTCAATTAGCTTTTGTTATTTCTGAATTTTTTCTCAATGTTTTTGTTGGGATTATATCTATAAATATGACAGATACCAATTTGATCTGAGTTTGCGTTGGACTCAGTCAGTCCTAACACCTAAGAAGACTGCAGGTTGTGCTCATTGTGTCAACAGGTGCAACGCTTCCCATAATGCACAACAATGCGAATACGCATGCGCATAGTTTAAGTGACAAACTTGAAGTTTTGAGCCATGAGCTCAAAAAAGGGTAAGAAAATAAGTGGAAAGTATACGATTGCATTCTTCCTTTTATTTCTTTGAGATATGTGTTTAAATTTCAATGCTCGTATTTTGTAGTTCTGGCAATCCAAGCTCGAAAGAAGAGGACAAAGCCCAAAACTCGGTATCAAAACCCCAAAGTCGAGAAAAAGGTTCAGAATCAAAAGGAACCGTCAAAATCAGGGTGAGTTGAAGTGCTTTCTTTTCTATTAGCCGATTGTCTTGTTTTGGAAGAGTTAACAGAACTACTTGTTGTAGTTCCCAAACATTGATTTCAAAGGAAATGACTTACCTTGTATGTTGATTCTGGCGATTGTCGGCATAAGAATAAACCTCAACAGTTTTTGGGATGTATAGCATGGTCGGATATAGCGGTCCCTGAGAGTATCAGTTTCATCCACTAAATAATGGGCCCGTCGCTCAGTGATTGCCGGATTCTCTAAATCAGGGACCGCTATATCCGACCAGTGTCGTATAATTGTTCTTATGTTAAATGGGCTGTGTAAAGACAGTGAAGACAGATGACAGTCACGAAACTCAAGATCATGGAAGGATGTGGAATTTCATCATGTATTAAAAGTTAAGTTCATGATCACACTAGATTTCCTTGTGATTTCTTGTACGGAATGCACCACAGATCAACATCAGACATTTTGATGTGTTGTCTTCTCATAACTTTCGAGTGTTACATAGAGTCATAAAAAGCCTCCCTAAATGGCTTGCCAAGCAGTAGTTGCCTCTTGACTGAATGGTTTGGAGGCTTGGCTGTCATGCGGGCTATCATGGTTCAAGACCTTCAAATCTCAGTGTCAGCAAAATTTTCTGCATTGACGTCCACCTAAGGTAAAACTCATGAAAAAACCCTCAGGTTTGAATAGTTGTTGTGAGTGACTGATGAGAGGGTGCCAGCCTGGTTGTGTTGGGTCTAGAACTCAAGGGGGCGCTGTAGAAGGCAAGTTCCAGGATGTTGATCCTTATAATTAAAACTGGTTGGAAGGCATCACTCTAGCTGTAGAAATCTTATGGGTTGGGAAGTGGGAATAGGTGGGCACTGTGACAGGCTGGGTCTAAAGTTGGAGAGAGCTGTGCTAATGTTGGACTAGTATCATGTTGTTTGTAGTTGGTTTGATAATTACAGGCTGGGTCTAAAGTTGGAGAGAGCTGTGCTAGTGTTCGACTAGTATCATGTTGTTTGTAATTGGTTTGATAATTACACAGGTGGGCAGACGTTTCTTTTAAAGCGACTAAAAACACAGAAACCAAATTTTTATTTAGAGCACTTAATGAACCTGAACTCAACTTGTTCCTGACTCGGATAAGCTTGTAAAGAACTGACATAATTTTCATTATTGCTTGTAGCCCAGCTGTGCACTTAAAGTGACTCTCCATGCTTAAGCTACTTTTTAGAGCCTGGTATGGAGTAGTGACGGTTAGTTCTAAGCCAAGGAGTCTCGTGTAATTTGACCAAGCAGCAATTTGAGTCTTGAGTATAGTAAGTGGTCGGAAGCAACAGTTAGTTTTTATGACTGGAGGCTGATTCACAGGTAGTCTAACACAACTAGTTTGGTGGTGACAGGTTTAAGAAACATATTTTACTTTCCTAGGACAGATTCGTTGTAAAAACTGACATGCACCGCCTGCTGCCCATAGAGCTTTGTGTGGTGGAAACGTCCTGTGATTTGTATTACGCTTCGCCTTGGCTAAACTATGATTTTGTCATAGCCGTTTTTCCATGTGACCTGAATATTCTGTTACAGTCCCAGGTGTGCAGTGAGATGACATTGCGAACTATAGATGCTCTAGTAAAACCCATGATCCTGCCAGGTTGCTGGAGCATTGTTGGGCAAGTTTTCAGCTTGCTAATATGCCCTAAGGGTGTCGCTCTAGGCTCAAAGCTACTTGAGACAAAGTGACGTTGATGGTTTAGCCTGGACTAGGCGTAATTTTCTGAAATTCTTCCAGTGTACATACAAGGATCTATGGCACGTGCATTCATGGATGCTCCAACAGGTTATCGGTCTCAGTACAGTCCAAGCTTTACTATTTGTGTTCATGTAACGATGTTGTGAATAGGAACGGGGTTGAAAAGACTGGTCTTGAAGGAAGTATGTAGCTATCATGTGTTTAATCACTTTTGCTAGAGAAAAAATAACTTAACGATACTTATCGGAGCGCATTTTCTGTTCTCAGTCAGGTCCATTGTAGTTAAACCATGAAATCTCACTCATGCATACAGTGGTACTGATAGAACAGATGCATAAATGAAGTTTGCAGTTTTAATTTGAATGTCAAATGCAATGTATTTGTTTTTTACGTTTGACATCATTGCTACACATGTAATATTTAAATTTATTTGTCTTGTATGACAGTGTGCCGAAGTTAGTGTATAGACTTAGTGGCTGTGTTCTGCCACTGCTATGCCTCCAAGCCTTGAGAGTTGTTCTAGAACAACTTGGAGATAGTGTCTTGTCAACAGGTGGCACTGTTGGTCCTAAGTAGTTTTCTGCTATAGTTGTATGGTTTCAATTCAGTGTTATGCCACAGTGGACTGTTTGTCATTTGTTTGTTGTCACCTCTTAAAGAAACCTTGCATGGTGCTAGATACAATGAAGTGGACTTGAGTGGAGATTTCAAAACTGCTTGTAGCTGAGGAGGATGTCTGTACATATAATCTTCTGTGGGTTGATCATTTTGTGCTGGCGACAATGCCTTGGTTTGATGCCAAAGCAAATTCCTGAATGATTTGTGCCTCTGAGAAATTATTAAATGACATGCATTGCTTGAGATACTTTTAATCATTTGCATTCCTTTTGGGAATTGGGATTTTCAGTGGAATTTTCTAGTTAATTATTTGACATGTTTTTAGAATGAATTTAAGGTGGTGTTTTTCATAGTTTTATTTGGTCGTTCATCTTCTGTGATTATAGGCCCGTATGTATTCAGTTAGACTTCTGCTCTCTGGGCGTGTTTTTCTGTAAGTGTACTAAAGATATTTCACTGCACGTGTTGTCTTGTAGCTGCAAACAGTAATCAGGATAGATGGGATAGTGGCTCCCCCTGTCATTGTCGGGTCTGAGTCAACTCTCAGTTGGGGATGGTAGGTACCACACCATGTTAGTAAATACTGATATTTTTCAATATTTTGTTCAAAGGCACCAAAAGTATGTGGCGTTTGCACTGGACACGTTCTATGTATAGAAGATAGACATATCTCTTGTTCCCACTGACATAAATCCTGGCCAGAGATAGATGTATTTCTAGTTCCTAGTGATATGAATTTTGATCAGAGATAGACGTATACTAGTTCCTAGTGATATGAATTATGAATACTGGCCAGAGATAGACGTATTTGTAGTTCCTAGTGATATGAATTCTGAACAGAGATAGCATTCAAAACTAGTCATTCGCTTTTTGATATGGTTTGCGCTATGATATCTGTAGTCTTGCTGTGTGTGTATCAGCCCATTGTTGGCTTGAACCACCACACAGTGAACACATGAAGGCTGTGTTGGAAAATGGAGGAGTAAGACCAGGGAAGTATTATGTTCAAGATGTCCAAACTGTTCAAGTGCCTGCCCTGCACCGCGTGTGCCAGGTCAGTCGGAGCACGTGTCCATCTTGACTGCTTATGAAACTGGAGGAAATATTGTGTGCCTCGGTTTCAAGTTTAGACAGTAATTGGCGCCAGTGAAGAGAATTGGAAATCTAAATTAAATGGTTTCCACGATAGCATCATTGTAAAGAATTATGTTTGTAGTGCTCAAGAGATCGCAGCTGCTGAGTTGAAATTCTGAGAATCAATAATTGTGTTGAGGCTGAATATGTTTGGCTTCTTCTCATTTGATTTTTTATGTTGAAATTTGTGCAAGCCCAGTTGTTAAGTATTCGTGCTATAGGTACAGTTTATATGCCTGCAGTGTGTCTTCGTGCATAGAATAATACTTTGCTATATGAAACTCATTCATTTCTCATGAGATTTTGAGCAAATTTTCAAAAAAGTAGATTAGGAAGTGGCGTAGCACATATCGTTGTTAGACAGAGCATTGAGAGAAAGGCTCTATTGTTTGCAACTACTACATTTCATCGGGGATTTCAACCAAATTTTAAATACACTTATATGCTTGTAAAGTGGTAATCCTACTGTTATTTCCTGAAATTTATCCTGTTCTTGATTTTCACGCATGCGTCAGGGTAGGAGAATGTTTTTCTGTGTGAGACTCCTTCTTTACCCAGAAGGTTTTGACCAAACGTTTTGCCAAGTATGCTTACAAAGTGCTATAACGCATACCATCAACACTTTCCGATTGGACCGTATCATCTTGAGGTTTGCTTCATTCTCGGTGTTCATGCATCCAGATAAATGCTCTGCAGTGCACAACCCCTTCATTTCCGACAGTTTTTGACTAAAACTAAGAAAAACATGTTTATGAAGTGTCCATATCGCATATCGTCGACATTTTACTGTTCATCTGAATTTTAGCCCATTCTTGGTTGCGTGGGTCCATGTATGACACCGGTCTTCTATGCTGTATGCATCCACCTACAGGTGGGGGTTTTGATGTCATAGTCTCTGTCTTATGCATATCCCTACAGGTGGCGATATTGTTGTCATGGTATGCCTGGTCTCCGCTTCACTGGTATTTCAATAGAGAAAGCTTGGGCTCGAGATACGGTCCCTGCAAATCCTCAAAGAATATTTGAAATGCTGTAACACTGTTTTCCAATGGGTCTCAGTGTAGCCAAATAGTAAACCCACATTCTGTTATGATTTTGGCCTCTTACCAAATATAAAGTGATCAGTGAACTTGGTCCTTGAGGTTGTGTAGAAAAATGTCCAAATTTGGCAAACTTCAGATTATCATGTCTCTGAAATGGCAGGTTAGATTCTTGTGAAACTTTCAGATAGGATTACTTGTGTAGTGTTCTCCAAAATGTGAGGATTTGTTTTTAAATGCTCCACTTTCGTACAAGGGTTGCTCAAAAACAGGATTCTTTGATCTTAATGAAAAAACCAAAATATCGCCTAAAACGAAAATGAAATGATAATTTAGAAAACTGCAACAGCTTTTTGAGATTTCAGCTTGAATAAAACTGCGGAAATTTGGTCATTTTGTTGATATCGTTATTTTGCTTTGAATGTACTTTTCTATTTTCTAATCTTACTAAAAAGATATGCTCAAAATAGCCCAAGTCAAAAATCAAATTCTACACGCTTACTGCTTTCAAAAAATATATTTTTACATTAAAATCAATATTTAGGTATGTGTCTGGCTGCCTGTCAATAAGGTTCCACAATACTTTTATGAGATGGTTTGTGGTCTTATAGAAATAGCAAACATGTTGTAACGTTACAACAGTAAAAAGTTTAAATCATCAGTTATAGATTTTTTGGCAAAGGGCAAGTTTGTGGTAGCTCAAGTATTTTCTGGAATGGATTACGGGCACCTTGTTGAAGGTTGTTAGGTTACATGGCTCTAGCCAGGAATCTAATGGCCTACACCTGTAGATTCTTAATGTCTAAGTGCTTAGCTGGGTGAATTTTCTCATTTTCCCCGATTTCGAGATCAAAATATGACGTCAGGTATACATCTTGAAATGATTTAAGTGATAAATTCAATTTAGTCTTTATATAATCTGATGTTTCTTGATGCCGTTTCCATGCCGACCTGTTCATTACCACTGGATGAGGCCTGAGGTCCTACAGTGTGTTAATAGTCACCGGTTAATTAATTAACTGACCCCAGTCAATGCTTAAGTGGTTTATCTCTGAAGACTTGAGTTAAAAATTGGGATGAAGCATTTCCCTTCCTATTTGTCTGTTCTCCATGCAGACCAGAGGCAAGGTACCCCATCTAAGGAACTTACAAATTCCGAACAAGCATATGGTGCCCATTTACAGTGATTACCACAGTCAGTCAGCTGAGTTCAAAGTTTCAATGACCAGATTTTTGTATTGCTTTTGGAGCTTACAGATACAGGACCACCAAGTGAAGCAAAAGCACAGCCTGCAGAGCAAGATGATGTCTTTCAGTTGATCAGTGATGATATGTTTATCTTGGTCTGCTTTGTAAACAAGACTCAAGGCACCCAATGGACTTCTTAACACTCCTGTATTGCTCAATCAGCTGATTTCATTCAGGAAATACGTGTGTTTTTGTCTCACCTTTACAGTGAATGTGAACCAATGGTATCCATGTCATTATTTTCCTTGTGAATTCCTCCATGTTCCTATACTTGTGGTCAGTGTGCGTGTTCAGCAGAGGTGGTTACGGAATTCCTGATTACTGACCCATCACCGAGGACAGGTGTTTTTTCAGTTGCCCCTACTGTGGCAAAAAGTGTTGTTGTTGGCACGGGTTGCTAGGGGCGACTGCACCATCAGTGGTATGAATTCTAGTGCTGACCCAGCCCATGACTGATAGTTGTAAGTGAGAGGAGTTTCAAGCTAGCTGTACTTTAGTGACTGTGAACAATGGTTGTAACATGGAGATTAGTAGACATCATTTAGACGTTTGGATGGTTCATAATGGATGAAAATGGTCTACAATTCTTACATTCCTCGCTGCTGAAGAAATATCGATTCTTAACACAGAGGGAGTTAGTTACTATCTGCAGTTCATGCGGCCCGCATTATGCGCACCTGCTCAATGTGTAAGTCTCACACTGTTATTCTGGTGAAAATTTCATTTACTTTATACCAATAATCTCGAGATGCAGGTTTGACAACCAATTATCAGTTTCCTTTTATTAACGCTTCAACCACTTGTCAAATCGCATACAAGCTTAAGATATTGTGGGAAATATGCCAGATCAAAAGTTACACGACTTCCGAGGTCGAAGATTATGGGAAATTGCCGAAACAGAAGGTACACACACCTTTCTTTAAGATAAGCGAGGGCTGCGAGTATGGAAGGCAGGTTCATGACATCTTTAAACAAATTGAGTCTCTTCATTTCTTTCCTGACAATGGACCTAACGATGTCCTCATTTTTGATAATTTGTGATTCGAAATTTAAGAAAACTCAGTTGCTATAAACAGGGGTTCTTATGTGTTATGGAAATGGGGCTTAAAAGGTTCCTTGGTTATGTAAAACCCTTGAAAATGTTCAAATTTGGCTAAATTTGGAACATCATATCTCAGAAATAACTAAATGAATTATTCCTATAAAATGTTCTGATGTTATGCTTTGTGCACTTCTCTACAAAACTGTTAGCATATTTTTTTAAATAGTCTTTTGCTTGAGGGGCTACTAAGAGAAAGGACTTGTATGATCTTTCTAGGAAAAAAAACTAAAGTTGCGTAAAATGAACACCAAATTATTATTTTAAAAAACTGTGTTTTTGAGATTTCATTTAGAAACCAAATTTGGTCATGTTATTATCGCTGTTGTTTTGTTATGAAAGTTGTCTTTCTTTTTTGATAAAGGCATGGTCACATGACCTGATTCTCAGCTTGAAACCTAGATGTATTTGTGATAGGGAGTCATTTTTATGACTTAGAACAATAACAAACTGTCGTTCTTTTCTCTTCTCATTTGAGTTTAAAAAATAAAATGAGATAAGTTTTATAGCTATCACTGGAAAAGTTCAGTTTTGTTGACTGCATGCGGCGTATAGTTGCTTTATAGTATGGCACTGATTACTGAATGAGTTTCAGGTGCGTTAATGGATCTTTCTTTGCCCAGCACCGGTTGCTGACATCTCTACACCTACACTATACACTAAGTGTTAAGGCATGTGCTCATTCCACCTCGTCTTACAGTGGCTCAATGCTATCTAACATTCCACACCAGTCTCAAATCCATTGTGGCTGATGGACTTGGCTATCTATATGCAGCACATGGCACCCTGGTGGGGTCTGGCATATCCTGGTAATTCTACGTTCCCATTATTTTCCATTGGTATTCAGTGAGGGCACCTTTATCAGATTATGCTTAATATTGGGGTTTTACGGTTGTTGTTTTTTAGTCTGACTAACAGCCTTCTTCTTGAGGGAATTCTCTTCGTTTTCAGCTATTGATCACTTTCTGTTTAGCGGAGTCGAATTGATCGAAGACAATCTATTTACTTGATTGTGTGTTCTTTGCCTTTGGCAGATGGCTCAGTCACGCCTGTCAATGTTTGTGAACATTTCGCCTGTGGTAGGTCACAGAGTTAGTCATTTCAGTTTATGAAATGTGCTAAATGTGTACAATGAGAAGGATTATCCCAGGTTTCTACAACTTGAGATTTTCTCCGTGTGTCATTGATTAAGCCAAGTCTAAGCCCATCTCTACTGGCTCCTGATTGGATCATGTTGACTCATTCCGATGTTATGATGCTGGTCTGAGACGTTATCGTAGCTACAGATGACCAGTCCATACACTGAGGGACAGATTTTTTAGGTGGAGAGAAATATTTTTTGTGAACTGTCCAGTCGCTACAGATTGACGGATGCCCAAATCTTCTTCCTGTTGTTCAAATAGCCAGTTGATACCAAGTCACCCCTCTTTTGGGTAAGTGGAAACCAAAGAAATGGCATGAGTATTACTACACAGCTTGTACCTGTTGTATACAATGTGTTACAGTAAATAGTTGTCGCAGTGTGTACACACTCTGTACCAAACTGTTGCGCTCGCTCATACTGCTTGGCAGGAATATGACACTTGCCTTCGTAAAATTCTAACTATCTGTATGATCAACAGTCAATTGCATTCAAGTGCAAGATAAAACAATGTGGTCATTCTCAGATTACAGTTACATAGCTCAGAATTGGCTTGATAGCTTCCTATCATTCTAATTCATGTACTTGATGCTTGAACACCTAGAACTTGTGATTTACTGTCAAGTGTGTCTGTGGGCTGTAGTAGCATTATGGTGAAATCTTCACCAAGAATGAGTGCCAAAGTTGTCTTTTCATTTTGTATTTGCAAGTTTGTGAACGCCCACAATTTCAAAAAATATCTTGACGGGTGGTATGGCACTGGAGATGAACATACTAAAGCATCAATTGGGTGCTGCAATGAATAAATGGGGAAAATTAATTTTCTACCGTATTATTTCACAAATTGGTGAAATTCTACTTATCCAAAATGGGTTACCTTGGAGATATTGTGTGCTTGTCACCTTCTACATAACTGTGAGGTCACGGCATTGTCATCTCAGAGGGCAACTGTCCACACCAAGGGTGCCATGTCACAAGCCAGGCAAGACCCTCTGGCCCCTGCCTGGCGTCCCTTCAACTACCCGAGTCCCTTCAATGTCAGGTAGTCTACTGTAGCTAAGTTGTCATACGTTTTATTACTCACACACACACACACACACACACTTGAAAATACACACTTACACACGCACACGCACATGCACACATGCAGTTGCCTGGTTCTCAGTTGTCGTATTTCTCATTACACTCTCACACACTTCTTATTGTCTCTCAGACTGGATTGTAGTTCTGCACACTGTAATCTCAAGTGAAACCTGGTACACAATAATCAAGACTCAAGACTTGTATTTTGCAAATTTGGCGAGTTCACGCTAGTCCCTGAGGGATTTGGAAATGTGTTACAAGCTGAGCTCGTGATTATCTGAGCAGATTTCATCACTTGACTGTGATTATTGGTGCTTTTTGTACATCTCTGGTTACCATCCCAACATTAAAACTCCAGTTGGCAATTTTATATGTGCTGAAAATACAGATGTTCTGTCTTCTTGGTCTTGACTGCTCGAGTTGCCATCTCGGTCTTTGTTTAGTGGCCGTCTTGGTTTTTGTTTAGTGGCCATCTTCATTTTTATTTAGTTGCCGTCTTAGTTTTTGTGGAGTTGCCATCTTGGTTTTTGTTTAGTGGCCATCTTGGTTTTTGTGTAGTGGTCGTCTTGGTTTTTGTGACTACCATTATCTGTGTCTGTGTTGCTTAAAGGTTCACAAACTGGTAACTTACAGATTTTCTCAAAACTTGGAATTTTATCTCGCAACCAAGCGTTTGCCTGTAATCTTTGAAACTTGAAGTGAAAAGCAAATGGCGTTTATCAAAGTAAGATGGTAACACCAACAGTATTTTATTTCCAAATCTTTTTGTGTGATACTTGTGTACTGCTCTGTATCTGACAAATTTTGAGTGAATAGTGAATGACTCTACTCAATATAACATTTCACACCGATGTAGTGGGGGCATTAGCAAATCTTTTGGCAGAACAAGTTTGGGCCACAAGAATGCTGATTATCAGAGTGTTAGAACATTTTAGTCTGCAGTTGCTCTGGTCAATCACAGCTTTGCAAGAGTACTTCTTCACTATAGGTTTTAGTTCTAAAAGTGCTCACAAGGCGTGCTAATGTCTGGCCTTCAGAAACTATGATACAGCTCCAGTGTTGAATTGCATGTTATTTGGAGACCGTTTTGTTGTGATGTGATGAACAGTTGCCAGTTGATCTCGTCTGTGATGAAACAATTACTGTGAAAAGCTATCACAATGTTCTGATTGGCTTGTCAGTTCTGGAGTAATTATTTGACTGTAACAGTGAAAGTGGATGTTATTCAGTCTTACTGCCAGTATTTGCTTAGTGTTTGACTGATGGCTTGTTGCCGACAGTGTTCTTCTCTGGGCTTCATTCACTATTAATCGAACAAAATGAATGGCTGCATAGCTTCTCGCCTTTCAAAACTCATGTGGAAGCGTGTTCAGGAGGCTGTTATTAATTCCAGGTATGATTCATCAGCCTCGGCGTCACGGTCGGATGAACAGCTGTACGATGACGATGAAGAGGAAGAGATCCTCGGCTCTGACGACGATGAGCAAGAAGATCCGAAGGATTACTGCAAAGGTGAGTTGAACATAGTCGGGTAACTTACCTCTAAAGACACCTGTACACATGTGACCCACACACCACCCTCACTGAAGGATTAATGTGAAGGTAACGTCAGGCTAGATGGAAACATACCTGCAAAGAGGCTGGTACTTATATAGAGATGGACACGCCAGCATTAGTGAGCCTGTAGATAAGGCAGACCCATGTGAACTTGCGTCTGCTTACAGTCCTAGGATCATACATTCTTCCTGTTGTGGTTTGATTTCTTTAAGGATTCAGTAGTTTTTTCTGTAACCATAGCAACATTTTGTTTTAAGTAATACTTTTATCGTTTAAAACAATGTTTGTACTGTTCAGGACTAACTGACCATCACCTGGCCTTGTGCTGACATCCGATTCCCAATATCTGAAACAGGTTGTTGGGTACCCCCTCTCTGTCTTTGTGGGTTGCCAGTTATCGGCGAGAGCCAATGCTTGTTCATCTGTCTCTTGAAGTTTTAACTTGATCATGTGTAGCATGGTGGAGTAGTTCAGCTCTATTTATAGAATTACAATTACTGCGACTAGCTCATCTGAGCTTCTTTTAACTAGATTTATGGTTGTTCCTACTAGTCAATTAGTCAGTTGACCTGGGCCTTAGATGGGTTCAGCACAAGTTAGGTTAATGTCAATCTTTTAATGAATCCCAAAGTTGTCTGTGTGTAAAGATGGAGATGATGGTGTTAGTGTGCCATAACCTGTTATTGTGTTCAACATTCTAAAGGAATGCCTCATTTGGTTTATCACTCGCGTCTAACGTGAATGGTGCATAAACGTCAGGACTTCAAAGCTATAATTAGATGGTAGATGCATCAGTCTCTTTGTCAGTCAGTCTATACCTCCTCTCAGTGTGGAATAATATAATTTGTAGATTAAATGTCTTCAAATGTAAATTTCGTTTTGAAGTTATAAATTTGTTATGAAAAAAACGTGACTCATCAAGCCTTCATTATATTGACCAGTTTTGATCAGTTGTTAGAGGTGCAGTTAAATCATCAGCGATAATATCCAGAATGTTGGTTGTATTGATTTTGTCTTTGCCCACCTCTCTGTCTAGCATACAAATTATTTAATCAGATGTGTTTCACAGGTGTTGGAGTGGTCGGTGTAAATCACGTCACTTTCTCTTGTGACCATGTCTAGTGCCTGTGACTACTTCTAGTGCCTGTGCTATCAACACCAGGCTCTTGCCCCTTTGTCACCAGCTTCACCTATGTCCTCTTCAAGGTGGAGAGATGTAAGCTTGTATTTTACTGTGACCCACTTAATGTGACCTATTTAAAACATGAGGTATTCTCATGCAGGCGGCTACCATCCTGTAAAGATTGGGGATTTCTTCAATAACAGATACCATGTCATCAGGAAGTTGGGCTGGGGTCACTTCTCTACTGTTTGGCTGTGCTGGGACCTTACGTAAGTCATCCTTCACCTTGTAAGTTACCGTTAGTAAGGGGACATTTTAGACACTGAATTCTAGTTGTTATAATAATTATTCTCTGAAGATGTGTTCTTGAGTTAGGTCCCTGTTGTGTGATTTCAGTGTGTAATGAGTTTTGTAGAGTTTTAATTACCAATTAAAATTGCATTAGTAAGGCGACACTGCGTTAGTAAGGGGACACGTAAGCAATTGTGGCATATCTTCGCAAATTTTTTTTGGAGGGAAAAGACTTCCTATTTTCAGACGGATTTGATAATCTTATTTTTGAGTCTTGTTATTTGGCGTTTGTATTTTCGAGTTCCTTTTTCATGAAATTTGAAAGTTTTCTATTATTAAGGTGATGTATACATATTCTCAATTATGAATGAATTTGATGTATTGCGCTCCACCTAGTAGTCGTTATTATTTGCATTTTTTTTTTTTTTTGGTGTGTGCTTCTTGAGCGGTAAAAATGCTCTAAGGATCATTATGAAATTGACGAAAAATCGAGGCTGATGTGCATTCTCAAACTTGTCTGACTACTGTGGTGTCCCCTTTTGGCAATTTTTTGAAATGTACATAAATTTATTTATACTAATTAACATCCCTAGAAACATAATTTTTGCTGTTTGTGGTGCAATCCAGAAAGCATTTCAACACCTTGCATTGCTCTTGTTGAAGTTACCTTTGTCTTTATTTCTCATAGAACATCTCGTCTTTTTTGTATGGTAGACAGCAACTCAATAAGCACTAGCTGATGTCAAACCAAACTGTGTACCATACTGTAGAAGGTATAGCCACTAAGAAGATTGATCTCCATCGAGGTGTACATTTTCAAGGGCCTTGATGAGTTCAATGTTTCAAAGTGAATTCATGCCTATTAGTACAATAGATTGACACAGGTCAGCTTAAGGGTTATGTTAATCTTTTACCATTAATCAAGAAAAGCGTATCATTCTGCCACATAGTGAGAGCTGAGACTGTCTCCAGCTGTCTCACTTCAGAATGGCTAGTCATGTGACCACTTTGTCAGAATCTGTTTGGTTGACAGAGAGAACATGTCCCCTTACTAATAAAAACATTTAAAGTTGTAAAATGATTACTTTTGTCATAAATTTTGTGTCTTAACCAACTATTCAGCAACACCCCCTGTGGAGTTTAAGGAGTGTTATGATTTTTATTAACCCTCTTATAAGAAAGCAACTTTTTTTACTCAAAAATGTTTTTACCAAGCTTTTAATTAGAGAATTTGGAAAAGTTATACTCAGTATAAACTCAAACTTTTCTACAGACCCTTGGTAACAGTGTCCAATAAAAACTACTTATCTAACTATCTTAGTTTAACTTCAAAACATGAAAAAGATTTTGAACAAGTGTCCCTCAATGCAACATTCACGCTTGTCATTAGTTTCAAGGCTGTTAATTAAAAGCATGTCAAGGTTTCTCCCGTCAGATCAAAGCATCATTTCTCTAACATTGTGAGTGCAGATATTCCATCATCAATAATCATGCAGATGTCTTAAGTACTGTGACCTGGGCTGTGCTCATGGCTAAATTCTGTTTGGAGTAATAAATCACCTTGATAATGGCATTGTGTGGTTATTGATTATTGGAGGACCTTAATTTCTTAATGTTTTGAGTGCCTTATTTCACTCTTCAATGTGAAGATTTCATTGGTGTACTCTGTAAAGACAAGACACTTACAAGGTATTTATGGTGAGAGATCCTCGTTTATGGCGTGGAAATGGGGAATTTCCACCCATAATGCAACATTGCAGCCTGACAAACAACTATTTCATTGGCTGTTGTTTTGTTTGTCTACGCTAGAATGTTTTCAAGCTTACTCACCAAGCATTGGCCTTTCACTCGCGCAGTCTCTCTCCGCAAGAAACTTACTGTACATTATGTACCCCAAGTGTAACTCTACCCAGGGATCTACGTTGTAGAGGCTGGAGTAGTTACATTTATGTCCTAAGTGTGTCGGTGTTGTTCTACACCTAATAATCATCTGGTCTAGTAGTGAAAGGGTTAAATGAGAAAACTGTTTAACTTTATTTCCCTTGAATTGACACGGCCCTCGTGTTGCCTCTGCCCCAGGTGCTGACTAGTGACACATCCAAGAGGGGCCTCTGGTATCATTTTTATTCTTTCAAGATTAAGAGTTCTTGCTTTTGCTCGGTGACGCTGGGGTGGAAATTCTAGTTTACGTATCTTTTGCAAGGAACAAGGGCCACAGTAAATGCTTTCTCTCCCATAGGGGTAAGGGCTATAATTTACTTTTTCTTACATGAGAGTAAGGGTTGTATTTCATCTTCTCTCCTTCTGGTGTAAGGACTGTATGTTGTGTTCTCTCCTTCAGGGGTAAGCAGTTCGTCGCTCTCAAAGTGGTAAAGAGTGCGCAACACTACACTGAGACGGCCATCGATGAAATCAAGCTGCTAAGATGTGTAAGTGGCTCCATCTATTGTACTTACTTGATTATTACTTCCCAGCATTTTCAGTTTTGTATTGAAGCAATCAATGGCGAAGTCAGTAATTAAAGTTTAATAACATCAAATAATACTGTTATACTGTTTTTCATTTACTGTTCTTTCCTATCGAAGTGTTTGGAGCGTGTAAACAAAATTTAAGCAAAAATACGGTAAAACATCTCTACATTTATTTTGGTACTTGTGTGAGTTTTTGCCTCTTACTGCCTAGCAGGTCAGTTAACATTATACCGAGGCGTGACCTCTATGGCTGATTAGTCCGTGTTTGTCGTCATGTTGCCTATGCAGCTGAATAGACAGTCAGCAAGTCGTGCACAAACCCCTCAAATAATGCATTAACTTTTTGTGTGAACTAAATTGTGTTGCACTAGATCAAGCCAACGGTCACTGGCGAACTAAGTCACTCAATAGCTGGATCTAGGTCCACAAATTGTTGACTCGAGGATTTTTTATGTCTTATGAACATTTTGAAATTATTTTCTCACACAGTGTAATCATACTTGTGTTCAACTGACTTTTGTTTTGTAAACTTTGTTTGTATGCGTAGTTCATTGGTGTGGGACTGGTGGTCATTCACAGGTACGCGACACAGACGATGCTGACCCCTTCAGGGAGAAAACTGTCCAGTTGCTCGATGACTTCAAGATTTCTGGCGTGAATGGTACACATGTCTGTATGGTGTTTGAAGTGCTGGGTCACAACCTACTCAAGTTGATAATCCGTTCCAACTACCAGGGCATCCCTATACAGAATGTGAAATGTGTCATAAAACAGGTAGGAGACTTTGTGCCACCCTGTATGTAGTTATTCCAGCTACCAACTTAAATTATTTTAAAAATTGGTGATCAATTTACTATGTGTATTTTAGAAACTGTTTCAGAGGCAAGTAAGTAGGAAAAGTACCCATGGGCGTACCCAGGGGGGAGGCTTGAATTTGTTCCTCATTTGGCAAAGTGGGCAAAAAGGTCCTGAGAGAAACCAAAAGTCCAAGAAAACAGACTAAAGTCCACTAAAGAAGCAAGAATTTGGTGAAAGCTGTGAACGTTGAGCAAGCCTGTTGTTTTTTTTTTAGTTAGTGAAAGGTGCCACTGGGAAAATTCATAACCCCCTATATTTTAGGGTAAATTTGGTCTGTACGCGAAAATCTGTAAATTTACTGAAAAATCTACAAATCTGGTGTTCAGAGTACTCCAATGCAATTTTGGTGGTACACAGGTCTGTAATAAAAGTAAGGTCTTTTTACCACTCTGTGTGCATGTGTGTGTGTTAGTGCGTGTGTGTGCGTATGTGTGTGTAAGTTCTTTACTAGTATACAACAACAGGAATCATACAAAACAATGAGTAATTTCCTATCTCGGGTGCAACTATATGTGTCACTGCCATAATAGTCATTCATCATGTCTTCAAATATGTGAATTGACTGAAAGGGGAATGCTACTTTTTGTTACGGTTTTGCCTTAATGGTGAGTCATAGCATGCCATTACCAGTTATTTTGGGCATAAACAAAGTTTGTTGTCATGACGGGAAAATGGTATTTTGTTTGATTTAGGTGTGCCGGGCTTGGCTTTACTTTGGTGTTGACACTTCCTGTACATCATCACAGTTCTGTCTTGCTGTTGATAATGGTGATCCTTGTGTTGTAGGTATTACTAGGTCAGATCCTTGTGTTGTAGGTATTACTAGGTCAGATCCTTGTGTTGTAGGTATTACTAGGTCAGATCCTTGTGTTGTAGGTATTACAAGGTCAGATCCTTGTGTTGTAGGTATTACAAGGTCTACACTATCTACACAAGAAGTGTAAGATCATCCACACAGACATAAAACCAGAGAACATCCTGCTGTGTGTAGACGACGACCACATAAAGAAGTTAGCCCAGGATGCTGTGGAGTACCAGAGACTAGGCCTCAAGCTGCCAGGATCTGCTGGTAGCTATTGCTTAGGTTTTTATTGTGAAGTCACTCAAGTCAGATGTACACATCTCCTTGTGTAACTATTGTAATAATTAACGTGATGCAATAATTATGGTCCACATAAGGCAGTGACATATTGTCACATGTGTACTTCCCACTTGTAGTTTTATTTTTTGTCATATTTTCAATTTTACGTGACCCATGACAGTGAGTGCTTCAATAAACAAATAAACGTACTTGCGTCAATGTATACAAACAAACGCTTTGTGCCACTCAATAACAAAGTTGTGTCAACCAGACTACAACTGTGGCCAGGCAATGATCTACACAGACTTCTCTCTTCTGTCTGCCATTGAGTGTTTGAACTTGCTATATCTGGTGTCTCCTGTTATTCTGTCTGTCAGCAAAGAGGATGGTTTTAGTTTGACGGTATGATATAAAACGCCGGTTTTATGTGATCCACATTTTTTATTTCTTGCAGTTCTTTTGTGCTTCTGTGAACTGTTGAAAACAATGATAAACTTATATACAGATGAAATTTCAAACTGATACATTTCAATGGTGCAAAGCATTTTCTAGGCTGTCTCATTTAGCTGAATTTAACCAAACTTGGTCGAGCGTGTTGTCTAGTTATCTTATTAGTGTTCAATTTCAAGCCTGAGTTAGCGTGCAGGTTGGCTAGTCATTCAGCTGTAGTGTTACTAATGTTGTCAGACAGCAATGATAGTGTGCAATCTGATGTCATGCACTCTTTGTACTGAATATTGGCAGTGTATCGTGCCGTTACTGAAATATCTAACACATTTACTTTAAAGTAACACACATTTATATGTGATGTAGCGCTCATTGATGCGACACACATTAATTAGTGATGTAACACTCATTTAGTACTAATGTACCATGTGTTTATAATTGATGTACCAAAAATTATTAATGAGGTTAGTGCTTTGGCTAGTGATGGATTACACGTATATTAGTGATGTAACGCACATTTTTTAGTGATGTATCACACGCTTGTTAGTGATGTAACACACATTTCTTAGTGATATAACACACATTTGTCAGTGATGCAGCCCGTACATCCTTGAATTGACTAATCTGTGGCGTTTCCTGCCTCCAGTGAGCACTGCACCCAAAGAAAAGCCAGTAGAAATGGGGAAGATGACCAAGAATAAAAAGAAGAAACTGAAAAAGAAGCTGAAGAAGCAGCAGGCATTGTTGGAGAAACAGCAAGAACAGTTGGAGGAGGTGACACAGGTATGATGGTGGTGATGATGATGATGATAATGATAGTGATAATGATGATACTACTAGCAAGAACAGTTGAAGTAGGTGACACAGGTATGATGGTGGTGATAATAATGATATTACTGACTATTCAAGCCTTTATATTATGTGCTTGGTAAGCCACTCAAAATACAATTTAATTATTAAGAACATGACCCCTTCTCATCCTGGAGAACTTGGTAAGTTTCCAAGCAAAGAAACAAGCTGTGAAAATGGTCATGATATAAAGAGCTCTCTGCTTGCGAGCCATATTATGATATTGTTTGTAAGTTATATCAGGTCAAGTGCATGCGCTTAGTTGCTCACAACAATAAAATAAAGTATTATAAACCTTTTTACTTTTGAGAGGACATTACTCATGGAAAATAGAAACAGTAGAAACCGTGAAGATTCAATAAGACATTGTCAATTTTTTGAAAACTCCTATGGCGTGTGGCAGTACATCTGACCACCGTGGGCTCTGTAAGATTTAGTCAAAGTGCCCCCAGACATTTTGATATACCTTGACATAGAGGTGTATGGCTGGGATGTGCCAGCACTAGTCGATTTTTAGCTTAGTTCTGATTTTGTACTTTAAGTCATAATGATAAACACCCCTAGAAGCATACCATTTGTAGTATAGTTGTAGGTGCATTTTATAACACATTGGGATGCTCTCGTTAGCTATGCAGTGAGTTTTTGAAAGTAAAAATTAAGAATCTCGATAGTTATTTGTGTTTGATTTTGAAGAAAGTTTACTGTTGATATTGTCCACAGGCCAAGATGAGTCCTTCTGAAAGCACAGCTAGTCTGAATTGTGATGTAGGGAGCGCCACAGTTACGGCAAACATCAATTGTGATGCAGAGGGCGCCACAGTTACAGCAGACAATGCTGCTGTACAGACTAACAATAATGCACATGGCAGTGATGGAGAAGAGGTGCAACAGAACTGCCAGCAAGGTTAGCACACTCACGCCACCTTTAGGCAATGAGCGATTAAGCATGAGAACAAAATCGATTGTAAGCAAAGAACTATGTCTTCAAACACTGCAATGAGTATAAGTGATTTTGATCCTGTTAGGTGCACATTAAATGACTTGGCCAACATTTCCAATGTTCAATAAATTGAAGATTGTACGGAACCATTGTTTATAATGTTCGCTTGCTTATGGCATTGTATTCCGGAAGTGCTATGCCTCTATAGTGCAAAATACTGTTTTTCCGCTTCATTTTTAACAAACACGGATGCAAGGTTCTTGTGGTTGTAGCATTGGAATTTCCATGTCTCAGTGAATAACAGCGTGTGATGCGCAATCACAGGACTGGGCACGCGGTTGCACAGTTTCACCTACAAAAATGCCGAATAAACATTATTATGGTTCTATGTTCTCTAAAAAGTCAATAACAACGAACGAAGTTCCACTAGTTCTGTGATTTCTTTAAATTTCTTGCACATTATTTTGTTTGTTGAATGACACAATCTTACATGACTAGTAAGGTTTTACTGACCTTGTGTTTACAATGCAGACAGCGCAACGTCGCCCGAGACACCGTCCGAACCAGCCACGCCTTCAGATGCACCGAGTGAACTCGGGCAGATTGAGGAGAGTGCAAAGACTGATGACTCGGCAGTAGTGACCGACACTGCACCAGAGGCAGATAGTAGTGAATGTGCTGAGGCTAGTGTGGCGTGTAATGGACTTGAATCTCGGAGTGGTGACGACAGTGGCCACGGTGATGTGGTCGTGACAAACACGGGTGATGAGAAAGTGGAGCAAGGTAACAGGCAGGAGGAGGATGTGAATAGCAATATGACCAATGACAAGTCACGAGGAGAGGGGGAGGAGTCGGGGAGTGTGGGTAAGGAGTGATCTCATTGGTGTGTAAATAGGTCAAGGGGGAGGAGTTATCTGTCAGACTTTGTGCATGTGCTCATAGCCCTTTGACAAACAGTTGACTGATAGATGGATGACAGATTGTCATGTGCGATCGCACATCTGAGGTCAACAGCACAGTATGAGACTAGCCAATGAAACAGCGAATTCCATGTGCACCTTAGAATAAATTTGAATGCTGCGATGCCTTTATAACTAATTTTAAACAGCTAGGACTTGCACCAATTGTCTCTTAATCGGAGTGGCTGCTGATTGATGTCGCTATTGTTTTTTTATATCAAAAGTCAAATGTCACATTTTCCATATAAGGGAAATGTGCTGCATCTATGTCTTGCCATACCAAATAAGGAGACGCGCTTTGCCTTCTGGGAGAAAAGTTGACGAAGTAACAAACACTTCACCAATAGTTTCCTTTGAAATCTGAAACTAAAAGAAAAATACTTCGACATAAAAAGAAATTCAAAGCCTGTACGAACAAACGGTAAAAATACCTGGTGAACAGGTTAAATTCTGTTTCAGTGGCGGAGAACTTGTTTGAATAATGCAGTTCAGCCCTCTTCAATGTTGATATAATTTTGATATAATTTTGATATCAACCAAAATGGTGGTGTAGAAATCTGATATATTATTCTAACCAGCATTTCTATTTACAGGTAATGCCAAAGAAAATAAAAAACATGACCCGTGTGTGGATGTGTGTTATATACCTGTAAAAATAGCCGATCTTGGCAACGCATGCTGGACAGTAAGTACTTGACACATCCCTCACACCCTGTGGGTGTATTGTATTGGCACACCCCTCACACCCTGTGGGTGTATTGTATTGACACACCCCTCACACCCTGTGGGTGGTTTGTATTGGCACACCCCTCACACCCTGTGGGTGGTTTGTATTGACACACCCCTCACACCCTGTGGGTGTTTTGTATTGACACACCCCTCACACCCTGTGGGTGGTTTGTATTGGTGCATGACAGATTGAGCTCGGTATACGTGTTCCTGGTGGTTTTCCGTCACAGCTGCGTTCCTTTTGATTTAAGGTTATTGCCTGGCTTTCTGCATTTCTAGTTACCATTATAGGATACCATCTAAAGGCAATAGTCTCGGAGCTCTTTGTGCTTTATAAATGTAGATGTACATAAAATTTCACTGGGTTCAAAAAAGCCTATTCCACCAAACTCCGGGCTTTTATCCATCACCTCACCATTACTGAGCGTAGGCTTTTTCAAGTGTGTCGTATGTTAATTGATGTTTATGTTATTAGTGATCCAGTTTTCTCATGTGGTCCTTGTTGGTGTCTCACAGGGACCATGTATTGCACTGTAGTGTCCATGTGTTGTACTGTAGTGGAGTTATGCGTTACCAGGTTAACGCTGTGTTCATATGCTGCTGTGAAGGTTTTGTTCCAATATCGCAGCTAAAGAACTAATGATACTGTGACCTTTTCACAAATTGACCAACAGGTGGCATGTCAGTAGAGGGTGAAACGGGAGCAAGAGACTACACTACTAGTCTTTCTTTCATTATGTTTTATGACAAAGTCCTGACAAAGCCAGCAGGAAGTAAGTCCAGCTTATTTCTTTTAATGTCATGGCATCTGTTGGTCAAACAGCGATTTAGTCTGGAAGTATACATTGTTACTTTTCTTCTGTCCCACTTCTATTTTGTTGTGTTCATCAATCATTGTTGACACATTTCAGTACCACCACTTCACTGAAGACATCCAGACGAGGCAGTACAGATCTCTAGAGGTGTTAATAGGTGCTGGTTACGGTGCCCCAGCAGACATTTGGAGCACAGCTTGTATGGTGAGCTACATTGCATCCCTTATGGAGCAGTTGTCAGTCAATGAACAATTATGATCATACCAGCAAACTTTTTTTCAATTTTCTGTACTGTTCATGCCGTCTTCGCGGGAGATTCCTGTAGGACCGTAGGTTTCGGAATGTGCAGTGTGTTATATGAACACGTGCTTAGAACTTGTGTTGTATTTATTCTTATAGCTGTGCTATTTTATTTTGTTTATGTTCACTCACAACTGGTGGAAATTGTTTCAAATTGTCTAACAGTTATTGTCAAATGAGAATTGGATTAGTTGATGCACTTTATGAATTGATGAAAGGTAGCTTTGTTTTCAACTCCAGTTTGGTGTTCATTAGGTTATTTCAGCTTTGATTAGTGTTCAAGTTTCCTGATTTCTATATTATTGCAGACGAGGTTGTATTTTGATTAGTGACAAACATTCTGTTCCATTTGTTGTCACAGTGAGTGATAGCGTGATATAACGTGCCCGAATTTTGAGAACCAGTTTTCTCCACTGAATAATGGGCATCAAACTGGTTCTCAAAATACGGGCACGTTGTATAAGACTATTGCTGTCACAGTGTACAGTTGAGTTCATTTGTTGCAGTTATCTCCCATGTCAACGAGGAACTAAGCATGTTTGTTTTGCAGGCCTTTGAGCTGGCTACGGGAGACTACCTGTTTGAGCCTCATTCTGGCGGTAATTATTCCCGTGACGACGACCACATCGCACACATCATTGAATTACTTGGACCCATTCCGAAACACGTTGCATTTGCGGGCAAATACTCGCACGAGTTTTTTAACAAGAGAGGTAAGCCAGACTGGCTAGAAATGGATACAACCAAGTTAGGAGATTATATCGGAATGATTAGTAAAGTCCATATGATGTGAAGGATTATATGTAGGCACTAGAACAAGGCTACCGTGATTTGTTGTCAGAGTTCAGCAGAGATCTTACTTATGGCATCTAAATTGTGTATGTTTTACTGTATTTAGGTCTTCGTGATACTCGGACGGTTTTGACACAAGGTTTCATCCAAACGCCATAAAGAATTCCAGTTTAGCTGCATTTATGTTGCTTGCAGATTTTACGATTTTGCGTCACGTTGCCAACTTGTCTTCTTTAGTTGTAAACATGTCTAGTGTTGAATAAGTCTTTCACTGGTGCTGGTCTGTGTAGATAATTGTTCACTGTGGTCGCTCACGTTGGGTGTGTCTCATCTCGCATTTGTCAGTCTTAATCACGAGTCAACGTGACTTTCATTTTCTTTTCTAGCTTTTGTGAATAATCAAGACCCGTTTAACTCTTCACAAAGTAAGTTAAGTTCACTTCTTGCAGCTGAATGCCCTCAATGACACTCAAAGGAAGGCAAAGTTTTCACTGTGCTATGACACCTGTTGCATTTGGCGAATAATTGTTAGGCATGGAAAAAAAAAACACTGGTAGGGTTTGGCTTGTTAGTAACACAAACGGTACGGTCATGCAGGATTCTTTTATTACCTTATTGTGGTTAAACACAAACGGTACAGTTATGCAGGATTCTTTTATTACCTTATTGTGGTTAAAGACTTGGAAAATTAGTTGTCAATAACATAAAGTGCCATTTTGATGCGTTGTTATTAGCTTAGTTCCAAGTGATGGGTAGAGACGAATTGCGTTACTATGAACGCTGTTTATATTGTTCTTTTTTTATTGTGATATTTAAAATGAGGCTGGCCTCTTCAGTGATAGCACTGTTTTGCAAGAGCGCCCTCAACAAGAAAAACAGTAATATAATACAATGAAGTAATAAAACAACAATGAAATATACGTAACAAAGATACAATTAAAACAGTTTGAGAGTTAAGACAATAACTAAATGACAAATAATGGTAAAAATTTAACTAAGACAGATGAAATAAATTAAAAGATGATTCTAGACAGTGAGAGTATTTACGACAATGAAAAAATGACATGATTAAGACCGTCAGGGTGTAAAAGGTCAAGTAAATTACAGCCACTTTTTAATATTTACTTTAAAGGTAGTAATTGAATTGAACCGTTTAATTTCTGGGCTAAAAGAATTCCATATTATAGCAGCTGCATAGATAAAAGATCTCTTGCCCGTCTCGGTTTTAATTTTTTTAGAATAAACACTGCCAGCAACAGAAGAACGTGTAGAATATATAGCCTGGCTGCTACTGAATTTACTGCTGAGATATGCTGGAGCCAAGCCATTGATACATCTACATACAACAGGCAGAGAGATATTTATTTCTTTGTCTTATTTTCATAAATCCCAGCTTGGAATACAAGTCGTCAACCCTAGTGTCCCTAATTTTAGTACCCAGCATAGCCCTGGCGGCTCTATTTTGGATTACTTGGACTTTGCTGACAAGTGTGTCACTAGTGTGCCCCCAAACCGGTAAACAATAATCAATATGAGGCTGAATAATAGAATGGTAAAGGGTCTTAAGAGTACTGACATTATTCCGAATGTTTCATTTTCCTCTATTGCATAATACCTTTCCTACTTTTTGCTTTTAATGAATGCGGAAACAACGTCTGCGTGGTCATAAAGTACCAGTTTAGATGTCCATGCGATTAACTTCAACACCTTAGCATCAGATCACTAGAGTACTCCTAGAGTTCATATTTGGGCACAACGTGACACACAAGCGCAAGATTTGCTGCATGCAGCAGGGCATTTAGTTGGTTATCCCTTCCATGAAATCGCGATTAAAGGGTTTTAAATTTCCCTAAAAAGTTGATTCATTTACATCAAACCTTGGCTCTAAAATAAAACTGTCCAAAACCAAAGATATTGCTATCCGGTGTGATGATGAGATTATTAAATCTGTCTCCTCCACCAAATATCTTTGAGTTCACCTTGACCAGTTGCTCTCAGGGGAAATAATTGCCGAAAATATTCTTAAGAGGGAAGCCGTTACTAAATGCATGTCAGTTTCGGCTCTGATTCTGTGTCATTTCGACTACGCTTGCTGTTCATGGTATTCAGGATTGCAACAAACTATGATAAATTATAGCACTGTCAAAATAAAAGTACCAGCTTCCTGCTGAACCCTCACCCTAGAACTGATATTGGGGCATCCAAATTCCATAAAGCTAACATTCTCCCCTTTCGTTGGAGCGCTACTTTCCTTAAACTTCGCTTGATGTATACCGTTTCTCATGGCTCCGCTCCGCCATACTTGCTTCACATTGACTCTCGCAAGTTACATACAACACTCGCATTAGTGCCGGCGCACTCCAAACTCCTTTTTGTAAATCTTTTAGTCAGGCATCTTTTCATTACAGGGGAATTCTAGATTGGAATGAACTCCCTATCACCATAAAAATGCTCAAACCTGAAATTCTTTTGAACGCCTAGTAACTGCCTTTTGACAGTTAATTACCTAGTGCTGAGAGTAATGTGCATGTCTATTGTTGATTTTACCTCATGTTTCCCTTATGTGTTGTAAACGCCTTATCTTGTTTAAGTCTTTCATCTAATCTCTGATTTACTTATTAACTGCTGATTGTCATTCAGTGGTTTTCATTTTATTTCTCATTTTTTATGGATCATGATGGGAATAAGTCTTCGTGTCGTGTACTTTAATTTTTCTGTCTTGCGTTTTTGTGTTTTTTTTTTATTTCTCTTTACTTGTGCGTTTCTAATAAATTTATTATTTTATCATTATAATAAACGTCTCCGTCAGGTCTTGAGGGATTGTAATGAGGTTGGACTGTTATAAAACCATAACTGTTTGTGTTTTGGTTTTAGCCTTTACCTACAATGTGTGTATGTGTTCAACCATGCCCTCTCTCTCTTGTATCAGGTTTCCTCTGGCGTATCCCCAAACTGAAGCCGTGGACACTGGTGGATGTACTTACTGAGAAATATGAATGGCCACTGGAGAATGCACAAGCCTTTTCAGACTTCCTCGTCCCAATGTTGCATTTTGACCCCAACAAGCGTGCCACCGCTGAACAGTGCTTACGACATCATTGGCTCACAACGTGATAAGAAGATAATTGACAACATTCTGTGGCTATTTGATATGTTTCATGGTTGCTAGGCAACTGACTTTTCTACAATTGTGTACATACAGTGTTGCGCATGTCCACCTTGTTATGAAGTGTCCACTTATTTCATTGTTAGTCACCATGTTAAGTAAAAAGTGATACAGAATAAAGTTAACTGACTATTAAAAGTAAACACTGGTTATGTTGAGCAGGGACCTTTGGTTGTGTTGAGCAGGGATCACTGGTTATGTTGAGCAGGGACCACAGGTTATGTTGACCTGGGTTCACTACATATTCCAGTATTCAACAAGACCTGCTCCATTTTGTGTTATTGGAAAAATGGAGACAACTGACACTCCTTTAACAGGGAATTTTATTGTTTAATTGTGTCTTGCTGGGGAGGGGGCAGTATTTCCTCAGTATTTTGCTTCCTACAATTTTGGCATGGGAATGACAGCCCTTAAGGTGCACTTATTCAGAATAGGAGTTGCACAAATTCGTGTGTTGCAATCTCTATTAAAGCTTCACTTTGCCCTGGTTGCTAAAAACGAAAATCCTATTGGGTCTTTTAGTCTCATAAAATCAGTTTCATAATATTCCTTGCTGTGACAGTATTCCGTTTCAGTTACCAACAAGGACACCAGTGATTCTTGGTTGTTGTGTCTCTTATATCTGAAGTGTTTTGGGTTTTAACCAATATCACGCTCATGTAACCTTGAAATATTGTGGAATGAGAAGATAAGTCAAGAAGGAGGCAATGCAGACATGCACCATTTTCGAAAACACAATTTTAGAGTTTTCTATCCCCAATAAACTCCTAAGCGTTTTCTCTTATCGCCATCGTTTTCGATGTTTTTGTTAGAAACGAAAACAGAATCGGTATTCTGGTGAGGAACACCAAACAGATTTTATGAGAGTAAAAGACCTTTTTCGATTTTAGTCAGATCAACAGGGTGTAATGTAGTTTTAACATGTTAAATGTACTGTCGATTGTAGATACAAAAAGAACGGTTGTCTGGAATCTTATCTTATAATTATTGAGCACGAGGAATAAGGAATGAATACACGAGATTTTCTCGTATTTTCGGATTCCCTACGTATATATCCATCTTGGCTCCGAGGAGGTCGAAGAGGACTGCAAGTAAAACAAGGAAGTCTTGCTGAAGTCTCAACATAATACGACACCAGGTTGTTATAATCAACAAATGTGTATGAACACGATTGCACAATTCATTATAGGATCTACTGAATCATTTAGTACTGCAACAAATAAGTTCGAAGTTTATCAAAAGTTGCTGGACTGGACGTTGGCGGCTCAGATTCAAGTGATTTCGTATTTTAGACAAGGACTGGGATCATTTTCTTTGACAAGGGTACATGAAATGCATAAGCTACGTGTCCTTGCATTCGCTAACAATAAGTTGGAAAAAAAATAATCACCAGTTTTGAAAAAAGTCTACTCTGCGTTCCTTCGTGGCGTTCTTTTTTTTTGATTCTTTGTAGAAAATGTTTAAAATTTCGTCTTTAATTTGATGTTGTGTGCGCTTTAATTCTGACTGGAGCGACCCCTTGTGGTCAACTTGTCTCCTTGTATTTTACCCTGCATGAGGATAAATTTTCGTGGAAACACAGGCTTACTGTTTGCGATGCACTGTGGGCGCGTATCAGCGCTTTTCGTTGCTCTCGTTTTGGAAGTGCGTTGCATCTGATGATATTGGGATATTTTTTCTAGTTGACGCTTAACGCCTGCCTTCAGGAGTCACCCTCGGGTGAACTGCGGCTTAATTAAAATCGGAGTTACGACCGGCGACTACCGAAATTAGACCTTCGACAAAGCGGGTCCTGGTTTTTCTAATATCTAACCTCAGTTACTGGTTTATCAAGGGGGTATGCGGCCACGTGCATTATTTTTACTGAGGAAATTGCCCCTTAGTCTACCCATTGCTGTACCTCTATAGCGGCCAGTGGGGTCTGAGTCTACTCACTTGTTGCGGACGTGAATCCCTTGTCTGATTCTTGCCATTTACGGTAGACAGGGAACTTTTCGTCTTTGTTGTCGCCAAGAAAGTTCAAAATGTCCTTGATAGTGTGCATGGGTTTGAAGTCCACGAATCTTGTGTTTCGTCTCGCAGTACTCTTCACATGACAATCCGCTTCTACTTCGTCAACCATTATTCTTGTATATCTGTTAAAAGATATACTATAGAAAAATGTGTGGCCAAACGGATGTTCCCCATATTTATATCCCCAGTGAGTGATAATTCTTTCAAATATAACAAGGCTAGGTGTCTTGGTCCCGAGGGGTCACCCATATTGACAAGGCGCCTGTAGGCGTGTACAAAAAATTGCTGAGAAACCCCTACTGCGGGTGTCAGGTCTGCTAATTCTCCCCACCTCCGTTTCTGCGGAGTACATTTTTCTACCGAGGCTAATACAGTAGGCCTTTTGCGGTAACGAAATGGAAATTCAGGGACCGGCCTGTCGGACCTCGCGTGGGTCCCAACTGACAAAACTTGCTGAAAAAGTACCGCCTACCAGCAATTTTGGTACATGTTTGTAGGCACCTTGTAAATATGAGTACCGCCCACCCCCTCGGGTCTTGATATTGAAAATACATGTGACAGATAAACTCAAGAAAACTCACATAACAATAATGTAAGCAGTTCAACTTTCGTTGTGCTTGACGTCACTCGTACCAATACAGGGCACTGGACTGAATCAAACACGCGTGAACGTTTTCTACACATCGCGCGCAGCATGTGATGATCACGTTTTCGCGCCAAATCGTTATCTCCCTCCCCTCACGGGAAACAATTGTATGGGCTTATACCTGTAGATATTTAGGCCTACTAACTGTACAGGTTTGTATAATGATTAATTTTTTTATTTGCATTTAGAAACACCTTCTGGCCTTCGATGGGATTGAAATGAAAAACTATTTCGAAAGCTAGCCCAAAATGTGTCTGCTTATGGCAACGCACCTGTTACAGTGTATATAAGCCGTTGAGCACCTGCCGTCCACCACTTGTCCTTGTTGTATTTCAAACACGCTTACACGTGATTTACTCGAGGCATTTTCTGGACAAATCACTTCAATATTCCAGGTTAACGGGCGTGACGTCAGAGCGGTACTTCCAACATTGATACTGAAAAATGTGTGTTCAAAACACGTCAGCGCACTAGTATGTAGCACATGGTGGTAAATCTGCAAGGTGTCACGAACCTGTCCACTCAATCCGATTGCCGTATACGAAAAATCGATCGCCATGAACGGTCCTCTGTTTGCTCACCACCGATGTGGGATCTAGGATGTCGCGAGGCAGGTACCTACGACCATATGAAAAATACCAGGAACCTACAAACGGTAGGCCCCGTCGTTTTTTTTATCCTGAGGGTGAAGACAGGCCACACTTAAACAATGTCTACGACATACTAAAATATCCCACGAAGTCGACAGAGTGGCGTTATTACTGCATTAGCGGTTCGCTTCACTGCATGATGTCGAAATGTCCCAGAACTCATTCGCCCTTCCGCTTGTCGGATATTTGGATACATTCAATCTCATTCGATGAAATGGCAGAAGACTGTTCATCTCAAAAACTGAGTGACAGCTCCTGTGTACATGGTCCAATTTCTCGCCTATGCGAGAATCGTACGGGACTTCCAGTGTTTACACGCCAAGGAAACAACTGAATCAAAATTCAACGAAACCATAGCAACAGCAGAAGCTTTGACTGTCATGATATCATTTATGCTGTTTGACTGTTAATGAATATTTGCCAATTGTAGACCTATGCCAGTATTTGTTCAAGTTAGCAATAATTTTTACCAAGCTATGAACACGCACCCTACCGCAGTCCATGAAATCCTTACCATGCACAAAAATTGCTACGCAACTTGAACTCTAACCACGTACATTCGGGCACTCTTATAACACACAATTGTTAGTGCAACAATAGAAATAGTGGGTCGCACAATTCAGCTACGTGCATACAAACTTGTCCGTGCCATGTGCGCACCCAGCCTTCAATATGGGGGGCTCGAATTCCTAACGGCGGACAAAAAAATTTTTAAAAAATGAAATAAAAAACGGGCGCACCACTGTGAATTGCGCGTTTGTGCTTGTTTAGTAGATTTTTTCTCATTTTCTCGGACTTTTTGTTTCTCACAGGCGGACCTTTTTGCTGGTCTAGGTTCGGTAAGGGTTTCTGTGCCGTGGTGCAATATAGGCTATCACTCACCAAGTGCCTTGTGACATCCCGTTATCGTCTGCTTCAAGAATTCCAACAACTTCATGGATGTTTTGAGCCCTCAGGATAGCTCTATAAATGAATGTTTTTGCTGAAACGCAATAATGTACAAGACTTTAATTCTTGATGTAACAACGGATACTGGATCATATACCCTGTGACACAGCGCCACCTATACTGAAAAGTAGCACTAACGAAAGAGTGTAACTCATGGAGTCAGTTTGTGACGTATATTGTTGCGCTTAAAACATACAGGGCGCCTGTCGGAGAATAGACAGGCATTGAGACAAATGTAGTGTACTTTATGTCACTCTATCCATCTGGACACTACTAAAGTGGCAGAGCAGGGGTGCGTAAAGTCCCTTTCTGGGTCCGCGACAGGATCCGTAGGCAATGTACAATGAATGCTCAGTTGCTTTACACACAAAGGTCTGTAGTGAGTGTTGGTGTACAATGACATCTAAGTACAGGTGACCTTGAGCACAATTGCAGGCTGACAAATGACCCTATCGCTACTCAGCCTCACTGTTTTACGATAACAGAATTCTGCTTTGATAACTTGTTTACTTTATGAAATCGTGGAGCGAGGCAATGTAAAAAACAAACTTACGTAGTTGTCTGCGCATCGACTTTCGTGGACGCAGAGAGTTCGCGGCGAACACAAGGCCGGAGTGGTTAAACCCTGGACAAATCCCAAATAGATAACCTGAATGGACGATATTTAAAAAATAAGCTGACAGTACACATTTCATGTTACAATATTACGTCAGTGCCAATTTTTTAAGTTTGAAAAGTTCAGATGCGAGCGCAACTTTTCTAAGCGCGAGAGACGACGAGTAGTCAATTTATTTTACCTCAAAGCCTTCCCTGCCGGCGTATTTGCATGCCTCAAAATTATTCTCGCAACTTAAATAATAGTTCAGTTACCAACGATCGCCACAGTTGTAAACTTTTCCTTGGGTAACAGGCGTTCTGCGTCAGTTTCATCGAAGATTGTCACTGAGGTGACCACATTCAGTCCGCTCAGATCAGCGTCCCCGTCTTCATTGTGGCCAATTGCAAACTGTAAAACATCATATTCGTGAACAAGGTGTTTTGGAAGTAACTGTAACAATTTTTAAATTAATTCTTTACTGAAACAATGGTTTCACTTTCGATGTGCCCGGATGTTCTCTTTTACAGCTGATGGATACGCAGCCACATATTCAAATCCAGACCTTTGAAATCGGAAAATTGTTACACTAGACCCGGCTATTTTATTCCACTATTCATCACCGGTCGCTACTTCATCATTTTCCAGTCCAAGACGACATGTTTCACCGACACTATGCACAACTGCCAAATGTCTTATACCCAAACCTGCCGAGACGATATCCGGGGGGGGGGAGGGGGGGGGGTGCCGAGGTAATGTGTTAAGTTTCGGGGATAGCCTAGTGTATAGTGAGCCAGTTATAGAGACGGCGACTTACAGTGTATAGTTATTGAATCTGTTAGCGACTGTTACAGTTGCTGTAAGTCATTCAACACATGTCAAGGCTTACCAGCACTCACTACTTGCACACTTTGGTGGCGCTGCAAAAAACAATTGTTGATTGTTGCTTAGGACACATTGCCTCGTTTTAGCATTAATTTAAACAACGCAAACGTGAAAGAGCGTGTGTTCCAAATATGCAGAACCATTGTAATTTGGACACAACACCTCGTTTTCAAGCGTAATGGTGATTTCGTGCAAATAGTGAATTGGTCTTAGCATGACTAGAACAGACATTACGTAGAACAGTTTGTTTCAGCAGACTTTACGATCGAGTTTAATAAAGTGATTAACTCGAACCGGTCTTCAGTTTATCATCGGTCAATGACTACCTTTGCCCACCCATCCACCAGGAAAAAACGTTACAGTGGACCGGTAAGCCGTGGGATATCCTGTCCCGCCTACTGTCGTTTTGTGTTTTATTGTAAATGGTTACAAGTACATTGAAGGTAGAAAATTCCCCCAACTTCATGGTAACATATAAGCAAAAATTATCCCCTATACGAAGCGGATGGCTCCAATTTCGACTGACACTGAAAACTTTTTTCGGCGACTTGGATTTTGACGCTTCTCAAAAGTAAATCAAAGCATTCGATACAAACCATTGCCATGTAGAACGGAATGCTCTATGGTAACAGTCATATGATTTCAGAAACAAAAGGCTTGTTAGATACTTACGGTGTCATTGCAGTTGATGTGGACATTTGTGCAACCAGATCCCGGATAGCAAGATGACATCTGGCGGTCCTTAGAAAAGGGCATCAACTCGTTGACGATGTTAGAAGCGAAAACCTGAAGTGAATATTACGATCTGTGTGATGAGCAGCGACCGATCAAAGCAATCTACTATGGACCGATCCTGGTGGTGAAATCAGGAACCGTTCCGCAATAAAGCCCGCTACCCATAAAGCGAGAGCCCCCGCGGCCTAACGTGAAAGTTTGCCATCCATAAAGCACTACACGAAATTTCATTTCCACTGGAGACAAGTTTTTACAATTCGAACTGATGAAACTCCGATCAATTTAAGAAATTGAACCACACGTGTGGCTGTTTCGGAGGTGACAGAAAACGAAAAATGTCCACTTTAGTTTAAAACTTCATGAAAAGGATATTAACAAAAAATTAATTTAGTAAAAAATTATTCCCAAGTAATGTTCATTCAACACAATTCCAAATGTTTTCAAACTTAGCTGAGCTTGATATGACCTTTTCAGTTTAACTTTATGTTGGTCACGGATGCACCACCGATCTAAAATGGCCGCCGTAGTGAGTGACAGGTAACTCGTGCATTATGGGTACTCAACTCACTCAACTGCCGCCAAATGTAAAGAAGCTTCCGAGGAAACCTTGCAAACTTTAAATAAATAACAGTGTTGCTTCGACATCAGACAAGACAAAAATCAAAATGAAAGCCACAAGAAACCCCAGTGTAGAAACTTCTTACGTTTCTGAAGGGTACTCCGGCGCCATCAGCGAGGCCCTCCAATTCGGTTACGTACTCGGGAAAGGCTTTTTTGCAGGCTTGATGGTATTCGTGGTAAATCTGGACAAAACAAGTACATGAAGCAAATGCAAAACTATAATAAGACACAAAACTTCAGGACACTTACTGAAGTTGTTACCTGTGTCCAGTTGCATGAAACAATTCCAAACAGGGACTCAAAAAAATATTTCTGCGTAATTTTTTCGTTCTCTACTCACACATGTAATCCTTGACCATCACTTTATCCTAATTATAAGTAATGACATTTTTTAATTATATGACTAAGAACTGAACTCTTAGTTCAATGAAAATATACAGAGACTGAGGGCAATGCAAGAGAAAATCCCTACTTATTCCCAATTGTATTGACAAAGATAAAATTAAAACAGCATGCGTAAGGACAATCACTGTTTTCACAAGGCCAAAAATATGAAGTAGATTTGAGAACTTTAGTCTTTGGGGTCCTATTTTATGCAACCTAATTGTGGCTCCTTCGCCTGGGGATTGATGACTGACGGCTTCCCGCGAAAACTGCATCACCTTCTGCTGACGTTCATTGATAACGATTACAGGACCTTGGACCATCAGTCAGAATACAACTTATGTTCGAAGAGGGATTACTTTTCCACCCAGACAAAACCACGTGACACAAGGGAACAGGGAAGGGCTGTTACCGACTCAAGTAATGAAAATATAGTAAAATGACAAAAAATGTCGGTAGATTGACGTAGAATTGAAACTAGGCAATATTTAACAAGATTTCACAGTTCTGATGTACTACAGTTCATATGCAGTTGATATCTTTAGCATTTGACTGGCAATGTTTGAGATTTTTTCTGGTGACACCGACTGAATTTTCCGCAATTACTGTTAGAGAATGCAAGGAAACATGGCTCACACGAATCAAACATTTTGTTTCCGTTGGATATATAAGAGGAACTAGGATTTTATTTTTGAGTATTAACCGTCTTATTCGCCAAACTCGAATCCAGGTACATGTCATTATATAATAGTGTTGGATGGTTTCCAGGTCTGTTGCATTAACTACGTAAGCCAACATTCATAGCGTGTCGCCAGCCGCCTAGAGCGACATCTTTCGTGAAAATGGACTTGTTGGTGAACCGTCACGGTACCGTAAGATGGGGTGTAGGTGGCAGTTTTTGAGCTTTTTTGAGTTTTTTTACTGGGCCCCTGAAATCTCTTGGAACATGGCACGTCCCCTCGGTACCGCTGCAGTCCTGTCTATATATGTGTAGTATACAATCTCTGAAATGATGTTGCAACAAAAAGCTTCAACGTAGCAAGAATGCAGCAATCAGTGAATCCTCAATTAAGCTTTTGAGTAAAAATTTCCTAATTTTGACCTCAACTACTTTTCTGTGAATGAGTAGCACGATCGAGGATGTCGGTACACTTACCTGGGCACCGAACTTCGTATCAAGGAATGGAATTAAACTGTCGTTCATCGAACGGTGTTCACGGTGAAAGCGTTGCATTTCCGCGCTGTACAACTGACCCTGCAAGTGGAACAGCACTCAACTGTTACCTGTCTTAGCACACCTGCACGGCCTCTTGTGATATTGCACGAAACAGCTGGCGGGGTGTGTTCAGTAGACGCTAGGACCTACGCTAGGACCTAGCTAAAACCTAGTCAAAGCCACGTACGTGCTCTCATTTAAAATGCACGGCGATATCTCACGTAATCTCGCGAAGTCTTGCTTTTTAGGGAGGTCCTAGCGTTACTGAACGGGAGGCTGGATCAGGCGCTTCCATGATGAGCGACTCCTCTAAATTCCGGCTTCGATCCCTTCAACACCAATTCGGACCAGCACTACACCCGCTGTTAAAATTCCCCTTCCTCGCCCCTAAAACTCTTACTCCAGGCGCCGAAATACTCCATCGGTGACCAAACTCCATAATTATCAGCTAGGGGACCAAACTAAATATAAGGAGACAAAATTCCAGACCCTAAATATTCGTGCACGTGAGGAATCAACAACGTTCTGCGGCCAAGTAAGTGGGAATACGTGTTTCACTTACATTTTTTCTGGTAAGTTCCATGAATCACTGAGACAATTAGACAACACGTTGGTGTTGATTTCCAAAGCTCAAATAGTGTGTAGTCTGATGGTATCGAGATAGGCCTACGAAGCTATTTTTGTGTGGGTATAAATGAGTATTAGAGGAAATCTATTTCAAAATTAATATTAAGATCATCTTCTCCAGCAATGTGATAGTATACTGAGCACCATGTTTTCGGGCTCAATCGTCGTTTAGCTACCAGTTTCTAACTCCGAAGGAAGTTATAATTACCAAGGTACAAACATGTTAAATAGTTGTTATATTTCTAGACGACGTGTCTCATCGTGTCTCCACAACGTTTATTTCACCTACTGCCTGATATGATGAGACGTGTCGTCTCGAAACATAGCTATAGCTATTTTAACTGGTCACTGTACGTTAAATCTCTTGGGTACGTGTTTTGCTTCATAACTGCACACCTGTATGTAGATAGTAGATTATAAAGAGAGTACGAATGAGAAATGTATTAAGCTGTCTAACAAAAAGTACAATATCGTGCCTTCAACCAAGTTTGTGTCAATGGAGGCCAGCGCTAGTACCGAACTATACTGATCAGGGGCAGATTCAGGAAATTAGTGTAAAAAGTAAAACATCAAGTTCCACTTTCAGAATATCAAAGTATACTGTCGCAACTTAAGCTCTATAGTTTTGTAGATAGCTAAATTCGCATATCAGCTAGGTGCTGCTCATTAACTCGTGTACCTTACAGATCGGTTCTACATTAAGTGAACAGTGAGCTGGGTAAAATGAATTCTTTGTCGGCTACTTTTAATGCAATGAATTATGAAAATAAACATCAAGCACATGTATCACATCTATCACATTTCAATGAACATTTTCCTTGCTCTTGAGACCCCAACTGAGCTGTCACTAGACCTAACTAGCTGCTGAGTTTACACAGAGTTAGGGGCCACTTGAGGCTTCCTAGTGCAACTGAGATGTCCCAACGGAAAACACAAATGTATCAGTACGAAACAGTGGGATATTAGAAGTTGCCACACATAACTTACAAATTGATAACCGACTTGGTAGTGGGTTCCTCCTATTTCAACGTACGGCATATCAGATGGCGTCTCTGTCATGGCCGATTCCGGGTGGCAACACAATTAATGCTGAACTCGTTTAGTCGGGGTTACTGAAGCGCTAAGAGGCAAAATAATAAATTATGTTTTTACTTGTCATCCAACCAGTCCGTGAGTTATTGTGGAAGATATGGACACAGCTTATTGTCGCGGCCCCATATGTGTGTCATGTACTTTCATAGTCGAGCGAAAACTCGGTCGAAATTATACGAGCGTAAATACGGGCGACTTTTTCACCCCGGCGAGCGGACGGCGATACGGGTTCGCTTATATCCACGCCTATAATAAGGGTAAAGTGCAAGGGAGCAAAACAAATTTATAGCCTCAATCTTAAAGGACTATTTCCCAGACCTGTAGGAAAGGGCACAAACCATTTCATCTCACCATATTCTCATAATGTCACCAATTTTGTACCGAACTCCCCTGCGCCGTCCATATGCGGGGCAAAACCCGACGAGACAGCCATCAGAACTTGAGAAACCGTGTTTTGACAAAATTTCGCGGATTTGAACATGGAGACTATGAACCAGCGCACTGGTGGATCCGCAGTCAACTACTGAGTCTATGAGCCAGGGGGCCTAAACCTGCCTCCCGTTCAGTAACGCTAGGACCTCGCTAAAAAGCAAGACTTCGAGAGATTACGTGAGATATTGCCGTGCATTTTAAATGAGAACACGTGACTTTGACTAGATTTTAGCTAGGTCCTAGCGTCTGCTGAACGCATGCCTGGCGTGCGTTCAGTAGACGCTAGGACCTACGCTAGGACCTAGCTAAAACCTAGTCAAAGTCACGTATCGCGAAGTCTTGCTTTTTAGCGAGGTCCTATTGTTACTGAACGGGAGGCTGGATTTGCCGGATATATTTTTTTCTTTCACGTGTCATGTAGAGCCTACTGGTTAAGTAAACATGATTTAGGGGAGTGAGTGTGCGCAACACTTGAGCATTTTCTGAAATAAAGCAAATTAAGGTTGCCGTTATGCAAAATTATGCTAATAATTTCCTAATCAAACACTATAATAGCTGCAAGTAAATTATGTTGGCGCTTTCGCCATCGATTGTTTCCAAGGTCACCGAATTTAATAGTGCAAGTTTTTTGAAGGATACATCGTCGATTTGCATGGTTCATGCAAGTTAAGGCCGCCATTATTCAAATTTCTTCTTGTGCATATGGTACCTGGCACAACACATCATGATATTTGCACCTATATTCTTATGGTCAATTTGTTTTCATGTTGTCTGTACAGTGTACGTCTTTGTGTGTTGCAACGAGCATTACCCTTACGTTGGACCCAGATGTCTCCCTTTTTGTCCTGAAGTCCCACTTTTCAATCCAATTGTTCCGTTTCTTTGTTCTTGAATGTTGATCGTGACAATTATGCAACAAGTGTTCAAAATAACATTGTCTCATTTTATGAATATTGTTATAACAAAATGTAGTTGTTGATCCACCAAGGAAAATTCATTGTAAATCGCAGAAAATCCGGTCTGCTGGACAATACTCACAAAATTAAACTCCTACAATCTAAGAGGCATGAAAATGACAATATGAAATGTTTGGGAACCATCGATGAGGTCATGAACTACTGTATTGATCGCAAAGAGCTTGTGAGCTCAATATCTGATGGGGCGTACAATGACAGTGTGAAGGCATACGCCCAGCTTGACACTATCGGTACCTGTCTAGTCAATGAATGCATAATGCATGGATGTTTACAAGAAATGTAAGAAGTATTTTACCAAAGCTCATAAAATTATTATAGAGGATTCCAGAAGATTTTAATTTAAAGATTTTTGGAAAGTTGCCAATATTGCTCTTATGTAGTTGTGTTTTTCTGTGTAAATTAGGAGCTGAAAATATAGGACATCTCAGTATTCAAACGCTGCTTTCCACCGACTCGAGAGAAAAGCAAGCTTTGGTTTTAATGCATGCCCAATCTTTCGAAAAGTTAGTTCATTTGATCTTACGTGTTTGCGAGGTTGTTGATTCTAATAAAGACAGCAAAGGTATCAGTGGTTATTTCCAAAATCTTATTTTTTGTTGTTACACAAATAAATGACAGTAGTTTTAAATACAAATGTATAGCCCCCCCTAGAAAGAGAACCATTACATCCAGGATTTTAGCTATAAAACAATGGCTTTATGAGTGGAACAACATGTTAAACAAGAAAGAAGAATAAAATATACAGCAACAAGTGAGAACATATGAAAAAAGAGAATGATGTACAAAAACACAACAAACAAAACAAAAAGCTCAGCGTACATATCAATGCAGTTCCCTACTATGACATTTAAAAATACAATCACTAAGATATCTAAAGTAATAGAAAGTTACGGTGTTGATTCAAGGTGTGACAACCATATAGGAGAAATCTATTTTTTATGTCTATTACTAAGATTTTGCAAATGTAACCAAACAAAAGTACGATGGTTGGGTCGGAGGTTGCCGCGAAAGAGCTGTTCACGCTCAGCATTATAGACGGGGCATGAGAGCAAGTAGTGAGCATCACTATAATTTCACCACAGGTTCATTTATGAGCAGAGTTATGATAGAACTTCTGAGAATTGAGGTACAACCCCGCTCGCAACTGTTTAACGAGAATTTCTTATTCGCACAATAAACATAATAAGTAGTAGTACGAAGAGGTGAGACTAGTACCTTTAAGAAATGATTTAACACAATTCTTTAAACTTGACATTGATTGGGCTACTATACGTTCTATCGGTAAACTATTCCATGAAAGTAAATCGGCGATATTTGGAGCTATCCTAAATGATTGCGGATATTGACGCGGAATTATATATTCCACTAGTAGTTCTGAGGTGTATATTAACAGAAGATGTATCACGTTTATAGCAATTGATAATAGCTAAATTTGACATACTATTAATTTCGTGGATAATTTCATATAAAAAGATTATCAAATGCTGTTTCCGTAGCAAGGGGAGAGAAGTATCGTGGACAGAACCAAGGAACAACCGGATTTGCAACGCCGCCATATTGGAAATGGGTCAGAATGTTGCATTGTGGTTAAGCCGGTAAACAAGTACGTCGGCAAGCGTGGGGGCCAACCGGCCACAGGGAGGCTATGCGTGTTTTGTGCCTGGCTCAGTGCTATAATACCAGTTAGCGAAATAAAGAATTTAGTTACTACCTGTTTCCCAAGGATCAAGAACTGCGTTAAACATGGGTCAGACACATCGGTAGAGCTGGCAGCAAAGGCCGACTCAGTGAATTCTTTCCGACTCCGTAGCATAAAGTATGCAGCGTTAATTTTGAGGGCGGCAAGAAAACGTATCTTGGAAACTGCTCGACAATATTTCCCTCGAAAGAAACAGTAACAAATACTCCACGGCGGATGGTAGTGAAAAAAAAATTGTTTTCGCTTGACCAGAACCAAGCCAACATGAGCAATTTTGAGGATAATGCCTCTGCACAAACAACTGTTCTGGGTCGACTCACTTAACGTACGCACACTACATGCATTAACGCGCTAAGATAAAGCATGCAAAATATTATTATTCACTTTCTACAAAATTGTGGTGCATTTTTAACAAAATTCGTTGTTAAATTACGATCATTTTTCAGAAAATTATGCTGAAATCCCAGGGCGAAATCTCGGCCGTAGCTGCCGGTCTCGCAATTGTCGATAGGGCTTGAATTCTTGAATAACAATACAGCTTCGACTCAACAAATTACCTGAAATCATCCTCAAGTTTTCCAAATAGCGTCTCTAAGATTCTTAAGTTCTTGTGGAGTCTGGATTAACTGCAGATTAAGTCCAAATCTGCGCTAGATTGTAGTCCGCAACACGAGAAAAATCTCTGGAGGAACACACATGCTGTTGTCACTTGACGTTTGTTTTGAAGTTTGCGTGTGTGTGTGTGTGTGTGTGTGTGTGTGCGCGTGTGT